>CM023619.1:20209693-20457193 GCA_013358685.1 Antennarius maculatus
AGAACGAGGTTAACGCGATAAATAGACGACAATAAATCAAAGTGAACGCTGCAGTAGAAACAACCCACAGGCCGCCAAAAGATCTTTGTCTTCTGGGCTCCTTTTACGATATGCAAATTCACCACTGATTAATTTTTCAGATCAATTCTGTTTGTAATGACTAGAAAGACAATTCAGTCGAAGCGTGAAACAGATCCCAGACCGGTGACATTTAATCTTTCATCTCATTCAGAGGAACGAGCGAAGCGTGTGATGGCAGCGGCCCCATCCCTCTGACGGGACCATTAATAATACATCCTCTATCAGTTCATTAGTAATCACTGCAAACTGAATTTTATGTGCATGCATTTATTTATCATTTATTTAATTCCATATATTGTGGTTCAGGTGCAGGCGACGACACAAGAACATAAAATAAGTAGAACATTTTCTGCTTTCTGTTTGGTTTCAGGCATAAAACCCACATCCGTCTGTTGTAGTCGCTGTTTGTATGATTAAATCTGTCACTTGATATGGAGGTGGGGGAGGGGGGGGTCGAGTGGGGGTCGTTTTCTTACCTCGATACCACAAGAGGCAAAATTAACATTTTCAGCATCCTCATCAGCAGCTCTCCAGGGAACTGGAAATACTTCACTTCCTGCAAGTGTCAGGAAAAAAAAAAAAAAGTTCCAGAATTAATTCGAAACCACAACTTTTGTCGTACGTGCAAAAACAACATTATGCAAATATCCTAGTTTGTATTCGTGTCGTCTCCAGTGCGACGTGCTAAATGGATGGGTAGCATTTAATAACAAGCCATTAGCCAATCGTGTTATTAGATGGATCCAAACAACACGTTTTTAGATTGTCGGCGGTGTTAAAGACCTCCTTTGTGTTGTTTTTATTCAAATATAAAAATCCTTGACAGTAAAACTTTCAATATGAAGAATAAATAAAAATCTGTAACAGGTGTTAGAGTGGGTCACAAATTTAGAGAACTGAGCCCCATAATAAACAAATAAATAAACAAATAGAAATAAATCCAACACCTCATTCATTTTTGATGGAAAGTGAGAAGATTCTTCTGCAAAATAAAAATTATTCCTTTTCTTTTTTCTGAATTCACGCCTGAATCATTCATCAGTTGCGTGATTTTCTTTTTTCGCTCCATTATTTATGGGTAATTATAACGTAGGTATATATTATCTGACGCGTGTGCACCTATATCCTGTTTATATTCACTGAATGAATATTAATATCGCTCTGCAGGAATATCTGGGTGATAAAAAATGAATGGAGGCTCCGTTATATGAAGGAAAAAAGGTGAATGCAACGATTATTGTTGATGTAAATTAAAATTAAAATTAAAATTAAAATTAAAATTAAAATTAAAATTAAAATTAAAATTAAAATTAAAATTAAAATTAAAATTAAAAAAATTTAAATTTAAATTTAAATTTAAATAAAAATAAAAATAAATTATTATTAATGTAAATGAATTATTTTGTGACAGAAATAAAAACATTCTATAAGAGGAAACTTGAAGAAAGACAACAAAACATGAAATGAAATAAATAAATGTAAGTATTTCACATGTGTGCAGCGACATGATGGAGCAATTAATAAAGTGTTTTCATTCTGTTTTGGAGCGAGAGCTTTTAGTCCCAATGACTGAAGGGGGTGTGTGTGCAGTGGGGGTGCGTCACGCTTTGTGTTGTTTGTTTGTCTGAAAAACTGTGAGGAGTGAAAAGAAACCGTCTTCGCTTGATGTTTGGAGTCTTGACGTGAATCAAACCTCTTTTTTCTGTCGACTTTTTATTTATTTACTTCCATCGCTTGACTTTCTGTGCGTTTGGAGTGTCTGAAAACATTTCATCTGTCGTTTGCTTGAGCTTAGAAAACAATGTAGGAGGATTTTTAGAATAAAAAATAAATAAATAAGAGCTTGACCTGAAAGTCAGAAGATACTGAATGCAGAAACACATCTTCATCCGCTCGCAATAAAAAAGAATTTATGCTAATGTTTAGAAAGTGTTCAAGGCCGACATTTCCTAAAGAGTTCGTAGAAATGCAAGCGTGTATGAAGTCGCAATGAGTCGTACAATTAAAAACCCTGAACTTCATTTTAAATGAGCCGAAATGGCTCTTATTGGGATTAAACCTCAGCCAAGGCCGACGGACTGCAGAGAAAAGAAAAACCGAGGCCTTGATGTTACCTGAACAAAACACCTCAATGAAGAAATACAGGTGATCAGTACCCACAGAAAGTGGTTTACAAAACTGGGTCAATGTCATTCTGGATTGAAACCAAACCAGAAGGACGAATCTGAAAATAAGAGTGAAGCGAGTTAAAATTATCGGACCCATTTTGGGTGTTTGGTGTTTTTAACTTTAAAAAATAAGCATCCAGATCCACCATCTTTAAATCACCAGTCCAGTCTTAAACAATTCATCATTTGACCCTGACCTACACACCTTTGTGCCTCTGGCTTCCTGAAAATGCTGCTTTTTGTTTTGTGATTCTATCTCATCAGGTTTCAGAGATGTGTACCTAAAAAGGTACAAAAGAGAAAATGTGACCTTGACCTAGTTTTTCAAGGTCAAAGTTGTGATCCACGAGCGTCGAGCGGCGCCATTGAAATTCTGCAGCCTTTTCTCGGTTCTGCATTTATCTGAGCTGAGAATTCAGAGCCCAACTTGCATCATTTACAAGCAGTGTGAGACACAGGTTTCCCACTGATAGTAAGTCACATTCACATTTAAATATGCAGTTTTCTATATTTTGAAAGAGGTTAGTTTAACTCGCAGTTTGTAGACGCTATCGACTCTTCTTGTTTTAAATTAAATGCACTTCTAAAATTGTTTTGTGCTGATTATAATTTCTGACTCCTGATTATTTCTCTGAGACAGAATCTGATTTTTCCTGGAAAGCAAAGAGAAGTCACGCCGTGTTCTTCGGCTTCCTTTAATTCCTCCAGCTGCTTTTTTTTTTTATGCCGTTTCGGAGCTTTTTCAAAGACACGTCTCTTCCATTACGGTTCAATTTAAGTCCAGACTCACTAGAGTTTTAAAAGTGTTTAAGCGCCCCCCCCCCAATCCAACCCTAGCACCCCCCTCCCCCCAAGTATGGTCCACAATTCCATTACCTGAAGAGCGAAACAGAAAGCCTCTATTTGCAGTAGTGAAGTAGGACACTGATTTAGCGTGTTCTTTTAGCGTTGTGGCTAAGTGCTAATGAGCTGTCGCCGCCGCCACATGTCCGTGCATTCAGTCTCAATCAGACGCCACCCATCTGGATCATTTTCCAACATGCTTTATCCTTATGTTCTGATTCAAACGCTCCAAATTAATTCCATGCATTGATTTTCGTAGCAATCTGGGGGGTTTTTCACCACATAATCTCATTGTTCTTGGAGAATTAATCATCCCGTCGCCGACGGAGACGTTATTTCTCTGTTCTCTGGCAGCCTCCCAGCATTATTTGAATTCAAACTACTTAATTCCTCTTCCCCGTGCCTTCTTGGTGAATTATATAAGCGAGCGGGAACTGTTTGTTGTGGACTGGACGTCTCTGCTGACGACTAATCCCTGATGCGGAGGCTACGGGCGATCTGACCCACCGATTATATTCTGTTTCCTGTTCAAAAGATGGAGAAAATGCAATTTTGGGATATCTTTTTCGAACACAACACACCTGGGGCAAGCGAGCAAATTGGTCCTTTTTAGATGAGTCTGAACTTTTGTGCTCTTTTAGAGGCAGGATGAATGAATTAATGTTGTTTTTCTCGACAAATTCTCCCTGAAAAACCCCGGGATGGGCTGAAAGAAAGGCCGGCTTATTGCAAATAAGCTGAAAGCATTATTATTTTAAGTGAATCCATCCCATCTGGGGATAAAACATGAAGCCACATGGGGTAATTGTGGGCTTTGACCTGCCTTCCGAGGGTAAAGTTAGACTCATATCCAAGTGCAGGTTAATTAAAAGATTGAGGTTAAGCACAGGGCAGATAAAGTGGAGGCTCTGGGAGCGGAACCTTCGCCGAGCATCACGGTGGGGGGGCGAGGGTAACGGAGCAAGCATGGAGGAAGGGGAACGAGGCGCCCTAGGAGTTGCAGCGTCTGAATCCATCTTGGTGTTTATGAAGGAGACGGGAGTTTGGAGGGCAGATAGGTTGTGTGAGGGGCAACCAGGGGTCACAATCACCACTGACCTGCTCAGAGAGCTGTTTGCCCCTGAGGAAGAACCCCAGCAGGCATCCGATGACCACGGCCAGCACAGAGAGGATGAGGAGTCCGTTCTGTTTGCACACGTTCTTCACTCGCCCCCAAACTTCCTCCAGAGCCACCGCCATCCTCCTCCTCCTCCTCCCCCACCACCGGCGCCGCCGCCGCCGCCTCCTGCTCGACCTGGTCCCGACGGCAACTTCCCAGCAACGCCGGAGCAAGAGCTCGCTTTTGACCTCTTATTCAGCCATGTAGATCCAGCAGCCGCCGCCACCACCGGGGACGCAGGAGAGGATGGAGACGCCCGATGAGACGCAAAGGAATGATGAAGATGATGAAGAAGAAGGAGAGTAAAACAGACAATAGTGTGAAATGAAGATGAAGGAGGTAGTCGTCCACAACTAAAGCACTTCAGGAGTTTGCGTGTTGCGCCTCTGAGCGGCTTCCTGGTGATTCCATATGAAACTAAGAGCATCACCGCCTGTCAATCTGTCTCTGTCCGTCACGTCCCTCCCCATCCATACCCCCACCCCCCGCCTCCCTACCCCGACACGCTCCTCCGGTGGCCAACAGGGGGCCCTGCGACAGCTGGCGGTATTGTCATCAGGGTTAATACTACGATCCTATTACCCCCACGCTGCACACGCCGATCTGAGGCGGGATTAGAGAGCTCTTTGAACAATTGGACGGTTGGATTGTTCCAGGTCACATTAAAAAAAAAAAGAGAGATGAATAAAATTAAAAAGAAAAAGAAAAACAAGAAAAACAAATTAGACAGAAATGTGAAGGTGTGTGTGCTCACCGGCGCTCTAATAAGAGGCTCAGGGCTTCATAATGAATGATGCAGACCCAACAGCAGCTGTTAAATGTTATATATATGCAATTATAATGAAAACAGTAACATCTGAAAACTACTGAGCATATATGTGCATAAAAATGTGCAATTAATGATCATTTCAGACGCCAGCATCCCCTGATCCCCTGGGCTCCAGCAGGAACGGATGCGTGTGGTGGTTTAATATTCAGATCAGGCCATGTAGGAATATTACTGGGAGACGGAGCCGGGTCCAAAGTGTCTGACCTGACTCGCTCTAATTGGTTCCATTTCTCAAACTCATTTACTGTTGTTGACCCTCGGTGGATTTAAGTGTGAAATGAGAGGCTTCTTCGGTCCAGCGTGTGTCTGTGGCCTCCAGCCAATCACAGTGGGGGAGAAAAGAGAGGGTAGACCAACGGAGCGTCAGCCGTCACATCCCGGACCTGGTTTTATGACCTCAGCCAGAAAAACAGCAAAGTAGCAGCAGAATGGGTTTGCATCCCGCATCTGGAGTTGAGTTTTACCCCGGCTAAAAGAAACAGATTTTGTCAGAAGTAGAACTGAAACAAAACTGACTTCTCTTCCCCAGAACCACGAAAAGTTGACTCATAAATCTCGCATAGCATCCTTAGCTTCCACATGCTAGGAGTTTTTTTTCTCCACCCAGAAATGTTATTTTTGACAAAACAATCAGTCAAGCCGTTACAGCTGACACCAATCCATTTTCACAGTGGTCCGTAATCAGTAAAGGATCCGGGGTTTCAAAAATCAAAAAAGCTTGTGGCAGGAAAAAAAACATCCATGTTGCGTCAGAGAGGATCTGAATAAAGGACACCGCTATAGATTTCCTCTGTTTCCTTTAGCGGCGCACTAACAATCACAGCAGGGAGCCAATTTGCTGGTGAATGAGTCGGGTTTAGTTTTATTGAAGGAGGCTGTTGGACTTTGACAGAGGAACCAATGAGTTCTGTTCTGTTTTACATTTGGTCTGATGTTAGGAGGGATGAGTCCAAGGAGTTGGTCAGAGTTTCATAAGTGAGTGAAAGTCAACCAGAATCAGTCTCTAGACTGATCCCGGGTCAGTCTAGCTTTGACACTCTTCGGATCTTTCATTCAAGATGGAGGTTATTGGTAGTTTGTTGGGGATTTTTAGATCTCAGATCCTGAACTTCCTCTTTTCTACCCAATTATCTTCATGATTATCATTGTGTTGGAGTTTCCTCCATTGGGTTTTCTGGTAGAGAATCATCTTCTAGAGTCTAGAGTTTTCTGGTAGAGTATCATCTTCTGGAGTCTAGAGTTTTCTGGTAGAGTATCATCTTCTGGAGTCTATCTCGATGTACTGCTTCCATAGTCTTGGGACTCTTTTGTGAGTCAACTCAGGGCAAAATTTGGTTTGAAAACACTTCCTGAGAAATTGAAAAAGCTCCAGAGATCACACACACGCTCTCACCTACCGTCATGAGGTTCTCTATTGATTGACATATTGAACTCTGCTCCTGTCTGACATTCAATCTTATGTGAAGAAAATGATTTGCCTTTCAATCCTACCGACGCCAGACGAGAATGTACGATACGAAGGGGAAATCAGTCTCTTCTAAGCAGATGAACACGTCCAGGAGGATGTAAAGAAGATAGTTGGTCATCAATATCCCGATTACTTGATGCTGGTTTGGAATGTGCTTAGTTAGCAAAAGTAGACAACATTTAAAAATCCTCTTGAAGTTCTTTAATTCAGTCGACGATGCAAGTCAACAATCTTTGAGCAAAGACTATGCAGAAATTCAGATTTTGAATCGAACTCAGTTTTTTGCTTGACTTCAACGCTTCTTGAGAAAACAGTGGTTGAGTTTGACGTACACACCCACACGCTGATGGTTGAATGTCTCCTGATGGCCTCTGCCCGCATCACGGTGAGGGATAATAAAATAATTAGAGTGAGAAGTGCAGCTCATGTAAGGTCATGTTGGGATTTGCGGGGCGGGCAGTGATTGTTTCCGTGCAGAGGTTGCGCCGGGGGCGGTCGGCGTTCATCGTGATGGAGGGATTGCTTACCAGGGATGATGGGCGGAGGGATGCATGGGAGGCCAAGGTGGAGGAGGGCGAAGACGGATGAAGAACTACCCGGGAGGGGATTGGGTCAGAGGTCACGCTGCCGTCGCGGTGGTGCGTCAGTCGCCTCCGGCATCGATGAACGGATGGAATATTCATCGCGGACCCGTGTGTGAATCTGAATCTCCACACCTTGGAGACGCTACCTAGCATACCCGCTAACGGCTAGGTGTGCGTCCTCATGACGTCCCTTTGCAATTCTAATAATCCGCTTCCTTCTGCCAATTTTTTTCCCCTCGTTGGTGGATTGGACTGGCAGAGATAATCTGGGATTAGAGCGAGCAGTCAGGCCTGGTGTGTTTCTCATTCATTTATTCGGCGCGGACATGTTTAGCACCCGCAGGTCATCGAGAGATTCCAACACAAATGATCTCAGGGCACAATTTAGCCGCTTTGGCCACTTTGCATGCTAAACTGAGAGAAAGGAAGAATGAGGTTGACCCCATTGTTTGTGCGTCCCTCTGTTGTCTCATTCCTCCACCCTGCTAATCCCAAACTGACGAATCCTCGATTCGACGCACGTTTTACGACGGAAATTTTTCTCTGGGACGGCAGGAAGACCTTCTGACACTCTCTGCCCTCGGTCTCGATCTGTTTGCTCAAACATCCAGCAGAGATCGATGACTGCTGTGTTTGCTCTGGGCTGTTGTTCACAAGGAGAAAACAGACGGCAGGTGTGATTTTATACAAGAGATTCCCCAGTCGTGTTGACTGATAACACTAACACATTTATGATAACACCAGTTATTTGCAGCCTCTCCATTCTTATTCCCTTGTGTCTTGTTACTGCAAGAGGAGCAAATGATCCTGGAGTCTCAAGACGTCTTACTTAGATCCTTACCTCACATTGAAATGCATGGGGGTGGCTCTCAGACCAAAGGAGTGGATTAGAGCTAATTTTTTGCAAATTATTACCAATATCATGAAAAAAAAAGGTAATAATGGATCAATCAGAGCCAAAATACCAAACCATGGGAAACTGCTGAATGGATTTCATGCATCGCTGAGAAGAAATTCTGACCATTAGAGACTGCAGTGATAGAGATGTACTGTTTTAAATGAGCACGGTGCACTGGCATCGCCCCTGGAGTGTCCCCTGCCTCCAGTCGGCTGGGATATGCGAGTGTAGAAGAAAATGAATGAATGGATGAAAAAAATTGAATGAATGAACGTTTTAACTGGATGAACCACCATCACTCTGTTGTGTTTCCAGCTGCTCTTCTCTGCTGCCGTTGGCCTCAAAGTCAAAGCTGCTGCCTCAAATCCAAGAACATGTTATAGCATATAATGCAACGGTTTTATTCCCATAGCACTTAATGTTCAAAAAATAAATTATTATGGGAATAAAACCTATAACAACATGCATGAATCGGTATTTACTGTCTCAGGAGGACGTCATCGATGGTCGCTGCTGCCCGAAACTGCAAAGCTGAGCATTAATCGAGAACAGTTGATGAGGAGGTTGCAGGAATGTGCTAAAAGCTGCATCATTTAAACAGAACCTTATTCCTAATAATTATATTCTAGTAAAGTCTTTACTAAGATACCAAACTAAGAATTCAGCTGTCAGACATTTAAGTTCTGCAACAAGAAGAATTCTTTTGTATTTCTGCTAGAATCAGCCTGAAATTAAATTTTGCTTCATTGAGATAAAAATAGGATGGTACAGGATATTGTCTCGGCATACAGTCAGTGTGTAATACACTCCACTAAATGCTGATTGGCTGCTCTGATATACCTGCACGTACATGTGAACCGTGGGTGAATGGCACTCATCTTCTCCACGAAGGCATGTGCTTTCATCTCGAAGGAAATTAGGAGCCACTCGTGGAAATGCTTCAGGAAATGGGAACTGAAGTGTCACCGCATCTAAACCCGAATGCAGACAAAAAGATGTTTCAGCAGGTTGAAGAGTTCAGAGTGAAGAATCATCCGGATGAGCGTGTTTGTGATTGAAAGCGATCAATCGGTTCATAATTCAGTGAGTTATTCCTGCTCACACGCACACACACACACACGCACACACACACACACACACACACACAAGGGAGGACATGAAGAACGAGATGTGTCGGAATTAATTTAAAAAAAAAAAAAAAAAACTAGAGAGAGAGAGACTCTCCTGTTCGCGTTGTGCGCCTCCTCTGGAGAAACGCGCCGTGACGCAACGCGTAACGCGTAACGCGCAGCGCGCAGCGGCGCGCATTCCTCCCGGATGCGCTCCGGACTGAAGTTAGAAGTCTCTCCTCTCCTGCTTACAGCATGGACACTGAATGCAGCGGATATTATAACGCCGGTGGTGCGTTCGTGGACGGATTCTCCTGCCCCAGACCGGGAAACGCCGTCACCGCCGTTTACTGCTGCGGGTTCAACGATGTGAAATACTGCTGCGATGATTCCAACAGCTTCTTCCCGTATGAGTACGGGTACATGTGGTGGCTGAGGTGAGGACATGTGAGGAGAGGGTTTGTTTTTGTCCTTTTTAACCTTCTTATGGGTGTTTTTATTCAGTTTTCATTCATCTTCTCATCTCTTGAAGTCTTTTTTTTTTTTTTTTTGGTCACATTTATTTGGTATTTTTAAACACTGAGTGATGTTGGTGACGGAAACCATCTCTGCATCTGTCCTCGCTCATCCTCTGATCCAGCATCGGCGCTCTGATTGGTCTATCCATCGCCGCCGTGGTCCTCCTCGCCTTCCTCATCACCGTCTGCGTTCTCTGTTACCTCTTCTTCGCCACCAAACCCAGTCGTCTTGACAACGGCCTCCCCCTGAGAGCCACAGGTAGATGCATTCCTCACCGCAGCCGCGATTCCATCCATCCTGCACCCGGGGAGACCTTTTTCTGCTTTAAGATCATCTATTTCTGTTTCTGCAGCCGGAGACGTCTCCGCAAGATCCAGTCACGGACGACCCGGCTGTTCAGGAGGCCCTCAAGGATTCCGGAAACACCTGATGAGCAGGAAACTGGACTGCGACAACCAGCCGCCGGACCCCGACATCCTGTTCCAGAGGTGCTTCACGCCAAACATCGCCAGCGTCAAAGTGGAGAGCCCCCCGTAGGTGTAGGGAATCGGGATCTTGTTGGACACCTAACTGCCTCCTCACCGCCGTGCAGCCGCCCGTTGAGTTTGTGCGATTACTTTGCATTTACTTTCATCAAGAAAAAGCCAAAGATTTAAAAACTATTAGAAACGGTTGAAACAGGATGGAATCCCACCCGTCGAACCGGCGAGGCTGTGAAGTCAGGGAACTGGAGGTCGGCACGTCCGCGGTCTTTTACTCAGGGACGTCTGACGAGGATCCACCGTATATTTTTCTAAAAATGCTTTAAACTATGTGTTTTTGGAGATAAAAGTCATCTATGAGCGCCAACGTATGGAGTCCTGGTGGAGGAGGAAGGCAGGAGGTGGAGGGGATCGCTCCTCCATCATTTCTCCACCAGTCAGGAAATGATTCCTGGGTCTGGATTGTTTGATTGTGCAGAATTTGGAGTTAACTAAATGGAATTCACCCTGAATTATTAAAACTCCATCTTCCCTGCCAAACTACGCCCACCCACCCACCCACCCTGACACCATCGCGACATATTTCCTGCTCATAAATAGCAGCGAAGCAGGTTGTACTTTACTGCGGCTTTCTGACAGCTGTGCCAACTTTCAGTCTCTTTTTCTTCAATCCGTCCTGAAGGATGGGTCTTCATCCTGTGATCCTGTGTGGGAAGAAATTTGATCTTTACTTTTGGAGGGAATCCAAAGATCAAGGAAAAACATTTTTGATTGAATCCAGATAGATTTGTTTCACCAGATATGAAAGTTAGGGTTGGTCTCATTTGACTGCGGAAAGAAATGTACAGTTGTGGATGAAACGTGTGAAAATATGTGGTTTACAGTGTCGTACATGTCTTTACAGTGTTCGTGCATACATAAAAGGGTCAAAGCTGCATTTCTAACACGCTTTATGCTCTCAATTCTTTCTGGAAACTTTCAAGTGCCCTTGATTTTCTATCTCAGAACCGTAGCTTATGTGTTTCTAAAGCCGTGCAGAAACGTAACGTCTCGTAATTCCTGATGTTTTGCATGTTGATTGTTAAAAAAACCGACCTCAATCGTATATATATATTTTTTTTTTTCTAACAGTCTCATTTTTGTCGTCTCAAAGGCAGCAAAAACAATACAGCATCGCATCCTCGTGTCAAAACGTGTTTGTGCAAATTCACGTAGTAAACGCCATCGACTGCTGCTCACGTGTTTATGCAGAAATCCTCGACTCGCATGGCGTTCGTCTGTCAGATCCGGAGAACCAGTGAAACCAGGATCAGAAGAAAATTTACAGAGCAGATCATTTAAAGTCAGCTGGTGTGGACTTGGACCGGGCTTTTGATGCCATCAACTACAAAGTAATATAAATGTGGAAAATATTAGCAGTAGATGCCATTAAATTTTAGATTACATCTTAAAAGCTACAGCAATTACTACAGAAGCTTTCTTTGGTACAGCTGTATAATAAAGCAGATTCGGAGCAGCAAAAGAAGAATCCAATCCCATTTTTATTTGTTGAGCAATTTACAACAACCACAGTCGACCAAAGTGCTGTACAGACGAATAAATAAAATAGAACAAACATTATAGATAAAAAACAAAATGGCTCAAATATTGTAAGTAAAATAAATGAATTTAAAAAATAAAACATGGATAAAACCAAAAGCCATACAATCAGAGCAATAAAAATAAGATGAAATAAAATAAAATCCAGTGTCTATCTAGATGCTAAAAGCCAAGGAGAAGAGGTAGGTTTTCATAAGAGATTTAAAGAAGCTCCACATTATTCTCCAGTACAATTTTTTGATTACTTCCATTCAAATAGATAGATAGATAGATGGATGGATGGATGGATGGATGGATGGATAGATACTTTAATAATATGATGACATAAAACAGTCTAATTATGTGAACCACTAACGGTCATAGAATCCTGAAAACAACCTGGATTAAAAGATGATTATTTGTTGTTTCTTTTGTAGATGTCAAAGCAGGAAAGAAAATATTCCACAAACACAGAAGATCGAATGTCGTTACCATCGTCGGCCTGTAATCCAGAATAATAACGTATTTACGGAAGACTATAAAGTTATACTTTTTGTAATGCATTATTTTTAAACCCCTATTCATCAGTGACGAAGAGCAAGTGTTTGTTTTCTCTTTTACTCATATGTTCCATTTTCCAGAATATTTTTCTCATGAGTTTTAACGTAAAACCTTCGAGCTTCTCTTTGTGATTTAAAGTATTTAAAAGAAAGAGACGTGATTGGCCGATGAGACAGAAGGTCAGATTATTATATTTGAGTTCTTTCATTGCATAACCCTGAGAAGTAAGCAGGAGATATTCTGAACACGTGTGACGGGCGAGGAAAAGACGGCGTCCTTCAACAAAGGCGATGATGAGGAGGACGACATTGAAATGCTTTGAATGTTGTAATAACTGTGAAACGGTCCTTTTAAGGCCGGTTTATTGTATTTCTTTTACAAAAAGAATAGCGCCTCATCTTTCAGCGATGGTTTGTTACAAACAGTTTATTGTTCGTCAACTGACACTGAGAATAAAGCTGAGGAGTCCTTCAGCGTGTTCACAAGTCTTTCGTGAAATAAACACTATTTCAACTTTCACTCAGATGGTACAGGTTTAGTGACGATCCACGTGCTGCATGTTAAATAAAAACATTTCTTCATTATGTAATGAGAGAAAATAATTAGAAGGCATTACCTTTCCGTGATGATTTTATTTGTTATAGTAAATTAAAAGCATCAACATGATTTCTCGTGGAGAGGCCTGCAGCAACAGGTCGGTGCAGTACCCTGGTCGGCCACAGGGGGCGCAGACCGCAGCCCAACCAGTCTGGTTGTTTTATTGTAAGAAATTCAGCTTTTTATCTAGTAGACGTGACGTTCAAAGTATTTTTTTTTTAAAGCAGTATTATTAAAGAAGTATGATTGGATTCTAATGCAATATTTTGGAGAAACACATTTGAGAAATGTCATTTCCTCTCTGTCGCTGATGCATAAGAAATATATAAAAGAAGTCATTTGTTTCGTGGTTGGGTTATATCACACATCAGCATCCATCCATCCATCCATCAATCCATCCATACTTACATACACACATTCACACACACAGTTTATAATTAGTGCTGCTTGAAAATAAGAAAAATCCCATTAGAATGAGTTTCTGGTCAAAGGTGAAGAAAATTTTTGCTCAAAGAAAATAACATTTTTCTTCACTCCTTTACTTATTATAGAGAAATGTTCATGAAAGAACATTTCAAAAGAGGTTTTTTTTTTTTCTAATGGTGACCTTGTTCGTATATAAAAGCCATCATAGTGGAAGTGATGTTAAAAGCCCACGGCTGTGAGTCTGCGTCACGTCAGAGGCGTTTGAGGACGAGGAGTGGTTCTCTGAGGAGCAGGACCTATTTTGGGTGATGGGGATCATAAAACAGAGACGGTGGAGCGTTTCTGAATGACTCCTGTCATTTTTTCTCCTCCTGACGGCTCTGAGGTTTGGAGTGACAAGAGATTCTAACAAGGAAAGAGGAAAAATAGAGAATTTAAAGCTGTGAATCCAGCGATGTGACACAGTGTGTGCGTGCGTGCGTGCGTGCGTGCGTGCGTGCGTGTGTGTGTGTGTGTGTGTGTGTGTGGAGATGGTGTCTAGTGTGAAAACAGCTCCACTATCTGGCCTCGGAGCACAGATGCAACCAATCTGAGAATTAATCCAAAGGGATTCCTGGAGCCATGATTTGATTTTTAATCCCAATTTTAAAAGATTAAATTCTTGAAATAAGATTTTTTTTTTTTCCACATATAAAAAGTAAATGAAAAAAATAAAAGTCATGCATTTTATGAATTAGGATAGAAAAGAGAGCAAGGAGCAGTGATAGAGGTTAAAGTTACTCATTAACGTCTCCGTCTTGAGGGCAAGGCGCAGGAAGAGGGGCATTATGGGATGTAACCTTTGCCCGACAGGTTGCTGTTTTTTCCACAAGCAGCTGAGGAGGAAGACAAACAGCAGGTAGAAATTAAAACCAGGACTCCAACGCCTGACGGACGCCACGTTTAATTCTGGTAAGGTGTTTTTAAGATTTGTGTTGCCATGGATACGCCCGTGGGTCGATCGGAACCGGTTCTGTGTCGGGGTTTTGACATTAAATATGTAAATTTCAGACATACAGAATGAAAACGGCTTCCTGGATTATAGATTATAATCTGTCAGCGTCTTAATCCTGCCTTTAAATGAAATGTTTGGCAGCCCAGGAACATGAATAACAAAAATTATGAATGAAACGTGATCACAAACCACACCTTTATCCTCTGGATTACAGATTAAATACATTAAAGATTGTGTTATTTATTCTGCTCTGATATTTCAGGGTTAAAAAAAAAAAATCCCAAACTAATTTCCTCGTGAAATTAAATTTCTGTAAAGCGGGATTTTCCTTACGAATCACGTGAAATTCCAGTTTCGGTCAAGATGTCTGTCAGTGATTAAACCGTCGGTCACACATTAATCACCCGCTGACCCCTTGACCCCCCCCCCATGATGATGATGATGATGTCACACACAGATGGGTCGGTGGACCTGCTGCCTCCTTGTGGGGTTTCTTCTGTGTGCGCTTTTCACCAGAGACACCCACCTGAAGCCTTTAGACGACGACGAGGGTCGCAGAACCCATCAGAGACGCCTGCTGATGGAGGAGGATCGCTCCAACAGCTCGAACCCTATAAGAAGTATGTATTTACAGCTGGGTGTGTTCAGGGAACCTTGGACTTTACGGTTCTTCTTTACAACAAGCCTGTGTGTGTTTTTACTGGTGTGTAAATCCAGTCTCCTCCTCTTCCTCCCAGTGGCGTCCGACCCAAACGAGGGCAGGAACTCTCTGGATTGGAGCTACATGGCGGCGGGTCTGGGTACGGCCCTCACCGTCTCCCTCCTCATCGTCATGGTGGTGAAGTTCCGCCTCTTCCATCGCTTCCTGGCCAGCTACCGCCACTCGCTGCTGCAGGAGGCCGACGGCGTCAGCCAGTACGGCCAGGAGGACGTCTACTTCCCCAGCAGCGTGACGGGCCGCATGCAAACGGTCGGCGCCAGAGCGGTGGACGACGACGACGACGGCTTCATCGAGGACAACTACATCCCCACCGGAGAGAAAGTGAGGGCGGAGGAGAGGGGGAGGATGGAGGAGGTGATGGGGGAGATGGAGCTGGAGGATAGCGATGATGACGACATCCAGTTCACCATCGGGTGATCAGGGAGGGAGGTGTGTTCGTCAAGGAGTTTTAAAAAATCACTTTAAATAGAAATAAAGCACCTAAAATGATTAAAGTCACCCCGTCTGGATCCTCCTGACTCTGCATCAGGATCCTGAAGAAACCAGGAGGAGAAACCGTCTGAAATGAGTGTGTGAGAAGAAGGAAATGTGTGTGTTGGCGAGTGTTACTGCTTATCATGGACTTCTGTTGAAGAGCGATCCAAAAATAAAGGTTATCCAACACAAGAAGGAACCAGGAGGACTGTTATCAACTCTTGACATCTTTAAAATGAGAGATGAAATTATCATTATCTGTTTCCTACTGGAAAAATCCAGAATCACATTTATCTGGAGGGTTTATCTCTGGATTTATTAACTTTTATTATCTCTTCATCTAAATCTACAACTAGACCCGATTCCCAGAAACCTCCTGTGTCGTATGTCTGTTTTTATTCTCTATTATTCCTTCTTTTTTAAGTTGTTTCCACTGATTTTTCAGAATTTTCTAATTTGTTTCTTATATAAATGAATGTATTCAGCTGTAAAATGCTGGAAATTGCTGTTGAGAAATGTGTCAATGAGAGTCGAATCGTTTTTTTTATGTGTTTGTATAAATGGAATAAAAAAATTATTAAAATTATCAAAATACAGTAATAAATAATAAAAATAATGATAAAAATAACAAAAAATAAGAATAAATAAATTATAAAAATAAAATCAAAATGTTTAAAAAAATAAATTAAAATTTTTAAAAAATGTCTTGATGCTTCATCATCTCTGAAGAAAGGGGACACATTTAATTGAATCAGAAACAAGAAAGTTTTTTTTAATATGTTTGTAGAGCTGGAATAAATACATTTATAAAAATTATTTAAAAAATAAAATAAAATAATGATAAAAATAACAATAAAAATAATGATAAAATAAATAATATTAAAATAATAAAATAAAAATAATTTTTTAAAACTAAATATATTTTTTTAAAATATCTTGATGTTTCATCATCTCTGACGTGTACAGATGGAATGTTTAAATGTTGTATAGATGTAATAAAATCATGTTTTCAGACCCAAACTGCATCCGTTCATCTTTATTGACTTTTCCAGCTGTGATTTTTGAGTCAGCGATCGGGAGCGGTCGGTTCAGATCAGGCTGGTCCTGCTGGACGACGCCGCCCTGCTGGCGGAGTTCATCTGTCCTGAGATGCTGAACATCCTCCTCGCCCTGTTTGTCCTCCTCCTCCTCATCATCATCATCCTCCTCCTCTGCTCCCTTCTCCTTTTAAGGTAGATGAACACGCTGTAGCCCCCCACGGCCGTCACCGTGGCGACCCCAGCTCCCATCAGCACCAAACTGGACGCCAGCATCTCCCTGCTGTTGTGACCTCCTCCTCCGCCGACGGTGGCAACCAGGAGGAGCGCCGTCCCACAGATCACCACTGCCACCCCGACGGCGGCCATCAGCGCCGGGTCGGCCCCCCCGCCGCTCCTCAGCTGGTCGATCCGGCGCCGGCTGCGCACGCAGTTCATGTCCTGGACGGCGGAGCTGAGGAGCTGCTTGAGCAGGACGACCAGGGCCAGGAGGCAGAGGGTGGCCCCCACACCGAGGCGCCACTCCCCCGAAGCGCCAGTGGCGCCGGAGAGGACGCCCACACCCCCCAGGCCCAGGCCCAGGACCAGCCCCACGGACGTGCAGTAGCACAACAGGGAGCGGCGGGGGTCCCGGGACCACCACAGCTCCACCTGGTCCTCCAGGACGACGGCGTGGGGGGGGTGGGAGGAGGTCTGCATGCCTCAAAGCTGATCACGATCAGAATAAATCTGAAATACTTGGATCAATAGAACCCGATCGGAGCGGTTTCATCAGGAGGAAGAGGCAGATACTCACTCGGAGTTGGACGGGTTCCATCCCATCTCTCATCCTTGGCATCGCTAGAGTCAGTTTGGAGTTTCCAGCTGTTTTATCTCCTCCATCCCCTGAGGATAAAAACCCCCCAGCTCTGATGGAAGTCTTCAGACAGGAAGGAAAATGTTGGACGTTCTCCGTGTGGAGGCATGAAAACACCCAGATGAAGAGGAGTAACCTTCATCGCCGCCAGAGAAGTCATGACGAGGTTTACTGGTGATCACCACGGCAACCGCACAAGCATCTGTGCCTTCTCCACCCCCTGTGCCAGGCAGAACAGGGGGTGGAAAACCCCTCTCCTCGGGTCACAATAGAAGTGTTGGATCACGGTTTGGTGACACATCCACTGTGCCGCCACTCCAACAATGGGCTGGGAGGCGGGGGGCGGGGGCTGTTACTCGTGACGGGGGGGGCGTTGTGTTGCTGTTGTGATGTCAGCCACTTGTGATAATGGTGTTTCTGTGATCCTGAGGATGGCGTCATTCACACGAGGCACGCAGATCAGGCTGATCCGTAAGTGTGTGTGTGTGTGTGTGTGTGTGTGTGTGTGTGTGTGTGTGTGTGTGTGTGTGTGTGTGTATGTGTGTGTCATTCAGGGCTCCACCTTTAGTTGAAGATGTTCAGAAGAACTTTACACCCTCAGTTTAAAGGGTTACCTTTAACCTTTGACCTTTGGATAGAGTCAGCGTCTTTCTGCTCGAGCTTCCATTTTTTCATTCAAACAGCATCAATCTTCATATTTAACACTTAAAATAAATTTAAAAATAAACTAAAGTAGATTTTTCTGTCAGTTTAAGAACATCACAGAACATTATTTTATAGTTGCTCTGGTTGGTTTGAAATTAAACACATCACCACAGAAAATGTCAAAAATGGTCACATGACCAGGCATCCTGTCCTAATGACTACAGTAGTGCATCAACAGTACATATATAAGCATGAATTTATTAACTGAATTTATGAATTTCCCTTCAGGGATCAGACTAGTTGATATTAAAAAAAACATGAGCTTTAAAATCCTCAGAGGTGTCGTTGCTTAAAGTCACCAGCAGGGGGCAGCAGAGTCTACAGGTTTCAGCTCCTGAAGCTGTATTGATAGAATTTCTCTTTTTCTTTTGGATTTATGCAAACATCCCACACTGAAAGTGAAAATATAGAATAAAAACACAAAGATAATGATTTTTAGATTTATTACTGAAGGTCACACACCCATCCTCATCCTGTTCTGCACTTTATCATCACATCCTTCAGGTTTTTACTCCTGAACTGCGTTGGGTTTGTGGACAGGAGATAAAACTTGCTCAGAGCTTTTTTTCAAAAAGTGGTTGTGTTTGGGATTAAAGCGGCGTCTGCCTCCGTGCTCCTGCAGCGGTTTGACAAACCGGCGGCCAAGAATGGGAGATTTCTGCAAACAGCGTCTGGCTCTGGCCTCGCAGACGAGCGAGGTGTGTGTGTGTGTGTGTGTGTGTGTGTGTGTGTGTGTGTGTGTGTGTGTGTGTGTGTGTGTGTGTGTGTGTGTGTGTGTGTGATTTCACATGCAGGTGCAGCATCAAGCAGAGGATGAACTAATCTCACCGCTGCAGACCACTGGGTTAGACAAACAGCGCTCCTGGCCACAGCTTCTGCTGTCACTTCCTGTTTCCCATCAACCATCTGGTGAAAGGTGGGAGGAAGACGAGCGCATGTGGAGTTCTGGGCCCTGAGCAGCGACTCTCAGGTGCTCTGGAGCGACTTAAGTGAAGCCTGGAGGACGTACTGAGCGTACAATCCCTCGTTTTTTCCTTAAACCTAGCCCTAAAAATTGAGAGTCTCTGCACATCCAGACTGACGTCGACTGATCTGAACACGGCGTGTCAGGAAGCGTGAATCAGGAGGGACGTGATGGAGCGTGTGCAGCTCAGCAGAATGAAATGAAGGCTGCAGCCGAGGAAACGCGTGTCGCTTACGCCTCAAGAGAATCCCATCTTCAACATCTGTAAGAATCTTTGGACACGGAGCGCCATGAAGACCCTCAAGAAATGAAGAAGCACAACATTTAAGGCTTTGCCTCAATTCTTCACCTGTGAAACCAACAAATTATTACACGCAAATCTAACCGATAAATTTGTCAACGTTTTAAATTTGTGAATGTTTCTGATGCATCGTCCTCTTCTGTTCAGGATCACAGAAAGGAGAAGACAAACCCAAACGTCTGCAGAATCTTTAAGCCGCTTCCTGAACCTGAAACATCTGCTGGAGTTGGAACGTTTCCCCGCCGCGGCTCAGAAACAGAATCTATTACACGCAGCTCTGGAACCAGCTAATATTCCACCCACTGACTTCTGCTAACACGCTAATCTTCATCCAGTAATTACCGTAACAGATTGAACACCTGTTCGCAAACATCTCGGCTTGTTCCTGCTGGATGGATGCTGGGAAACCATGACAACCGTCTCCAGCCATCATCATTCTCATGTAAAAGAAACACGCACACACACGCGTGTTCCCATGTGGATGAGCTGTACGTATCCTCCAGTTTGGTCTCCATCAGGGTGATTATAGTAACGTTCGTGGCCTGGATCTGAAGCGCCGCCTCTCTCCTCTGGCCGGCGGCCACGAGACGAGTATTACCTCATTGTGTTGAGCAGGAGCAACAAGGACGCCGTTTGGATAATGAAAGAGGCTCGAGTGGCCTTTTGCTGCCGCCGCCGAGGCGCCGCAGACCTGCTATGCTCCGCAGCTCATGCATAATGAGACGACAGCTCGCAGAAGTGATTAAGGCTGTTGAACAAGTCCTGAATGAGACGTTCGAGGACTCCGGGAACAGATGGCGCCCGGTTCACGGCTCGCCGCGGCCATGTTAGGCCGCATCCTTCAACCGGCTTCTCCATCAGACTCCACCGATGACGTCTGGAGGCGGTCGAGTCATTTTTGGTTTGTTTGTTTGTTTGTTTCATTGGTTGGTCGGTCGGCCTGTCTGTCTGTCTGTCTGTCTGCTTGTTTGTCTGTCTGTCTGTCTGTCTGTCTGTCTGTCTGCTTGTCTGTCTGTCTGTCTGTCTGTCTGCTTGTTTGTCTGTCTGTCTGTCTGTCTGTCTGTCTGTCTGCTTGTCTGTCTGTCTGTCTGTCTGTCTGTCTGTCTGCTTGTCTGTCTGTCTGTCTGTCTGTCTGTCTGTCTGTCTGCTTGTCTGTCTGTCTGTCTGTCTGTCTGTCTGTCTGTCTGTCTGCTTGTTTGTCTGTCTTTCTGTCTGGTTGGTTGGTTGATTGGGTGGTTGGTTGGTCGGTCAGTCGGTCGGTCTGTCTGTTTGTTTGGTTGGTTGGTTGTTTGGTTGGTCTGTCTGTCTGTCTGTCTGTCTGTCTGTCTGCTTGTTTGTTTGTTTGTTTGTTTGGTTTGTTTATTTGTTTGTTTGTTTGTTTGTTTGTTTGTCTGCAAAATCTTGAAAAGCCATCAAAGGGAGGACCAGAGGTTGGATCTCAGGTCAAGGAAGAGTTGGTTCAATTTTGAGGCGGTCATGGAAACAGGACACCCCCGCTGCAGATCTGACATATTCTAGATTGGTTTCACACACACAGACACACACACACACACACACACACACACACACACACACACACACACACACACACACACACACACACACACACACACTCCTACTTTCCTGATTAGTATTTGTAGTACACTCAATAAAAGACGGGAGGGAACGCTGTGCTGTTTGGATAAGTGCTGCGTCAAAATGCATTTGTCTGACGTTCAGTTTCCATTTATTTTTGCTCAGGCGTTCCGTGGGGACGCTCCCGCCGTTCATCACGTCAGCTGACAGCTCCATCAGGAGGCGGCGCGCATCAGCTGTCGCTTCTCTGCATTTCAAAAAGGCCTCAAACGGCGACGCTTTCGTCGAGCTGAGTTGATGGGATTTACACGTTTATCAAATAACCAGAACAGAATTTCTAACTTTCTAACTCAGTAGACTAAATAAATGGTTATGGATTTGGGGACATGTCCTGAAGCGTATCCTTAAATCTTTTAATTCTCTCTTTAACTTGAATTTTCTTTTTTTAAATTTCATATAAAAATCACTCAACAGATTTTCACAAATCTTCTTAATTTTGGAGCAGATCATCATGAAGGTCGTTTTTATTTTCATTCCTTTCTTTAAAATGAAGAGAAGCCTGAGGCCGGTCATTTCGACGTCTGGTTGGAATTTAAATAAAGGTTTAATTGAATTAAAATGACTTGAATACCTTGGTGTAGGTTCACTTTCTTTTTATTCTAGTCTATTGAATGAAACATTTAATCAGAATCAGATTACTTTATTGACCCCTAGGGCACATTTGTCAAACTCAAGGCCCCGGGGGCCAAATGTGGCCCGCCACATCATTTTATGTGGCCCCTGAGAGCATTAAAGGTCAGAGTGTCTAAAAATAAATAGGTCAAAAGTGTACTTTGAACAAAAACTACATTTCCCACAATGCAGTAATTAAGCGAATTTTAACTTTGACAAAAACATTTTGAACAAAGTTAATGTCCTAACTTGTGTTTGATGTTATTTTAGTTTATTCATTGATAGTTTGATCCTTGATTGATGGAGTTCTGTGGGTTTAACAACCTGACAAATTAAAAGGGTTTATTTTACAATATGACATGCTTTTTCTGTCTAACTGTAATGTTTGTAACTTGAATAAGTAATAAATTCAGAGTTATTTAACACTAAGGAGTAGGTACATTTATTTTACATTACATTGAGTTACATTTATTACTTACATCTGGCCCTTTGAGGACAGCCTTTATGCACATTTTATCTATAAGTATTAATTTATTTACCATATTTATCTAACAAATTGACAGATTATTGATAAATTCTGTGGTTTTATCATTTTTAAAACACTATTTCTACATTTGGACACATCTACATAAACTTATATTCCTCTCCCCGCCCCTCTGGCTGACGTCACGCCCCATCCCGCCCCTGTGTGGGCGGGGCGTGGGCGGGGGGCGGAGGCGTTCCGGAGCCGCGTCGCAGCGCCGCTCCTTCACACCGGCTGGCTGGCTTTGTTCGGCGGACGTGATCGAGCTGCGGCGCCTCCGTTTCGAGATGTGGACGCTTTTCCGGACGCTGGTGCTCCTGCAGCCGCTCCTCCTGCGGCTCCATCCGGCGGAAGGTCAGTGAAGCTCCCGCTCCCCCGCAAACCGTTTCCGTTTGACGGGTCGTGGAGGTGAAGCACCGGAGCGCCGCCCCCACCTGCTCGGCTCCGGCGGAATTAGAACAAAACCCGTTGATGGACGTCCAGGCGGATGTCCTCCAACGCACCTGCGTGGTGCGTTCAGGGAACCTCCGTCCGTCTGTCCGCTGCGCGTCAGAGGCTGCAACCTGGGCTGGATCTTTGTCTCCGCTTTGGGGATCGATGCCCGGGCCTCCTCTGATGCTGCCCCCCCCCCGCCCACTCCCCTCGAACTCTTTCTGATCATCTTGATCAAAGTGGATCAATAACCGGAAGAAATCATTTAACACATCGCGCCTGTTCATCTGCATTAAAAGCGGATTATTAATCATTCATTTGTAAATGACAGTTGGGTACCAGTCTACTACATCCACCCGCCCCCCCCCCCCCCTTGTTTTGTTTCTCCAGCAACGGATGAGTGTGAGGATGGACAGTTCCAGTGCAACAACCGGAGGTGTATCCCCATCATCTGGAGGTGTGACGATGACGACGACTGCTCTGACAACAGCGATGAAGAAAACTGCCGTAAGTGTCTTTTTTTGTGTGTGTTTTGTTTTTTTTAAAACTCCTGTTTAAATAGAGCAACGCGTTTTAATTATTATTTTTAATTTTTAGGTCACTAGTCCCCCCCCCACCCCATCACAGGTGTTTTTAAATCTGTCTCTGTTGAGTTATTAATTCATTTAATTCTTTCACATTTCCATTATAAACATCATTTGAACCATAATGACCCCCTCCCAACTGAACCCCCCTCAAGTCATAATTTCTTACTATTTTTAACACTTGATTTGGTATTCTATTACCATTTCCTGTTTATTTTTTTTTTTCCCATAGCGTTATTTCTAGGGTTTATCCAAATAAAATCATGTTCTGCAAGGGGATTAGCGTTAGCTCCTGGAGCGTGTACAGGTGACCCCCCCCCCCATACGAATACATCTACATATAGGAAGCTCTGTTATTCTGTTTGTAATCTCCTTCAGATAATTAGAGCGATGCTCAGTGGAGCTCATAACTTAATCAAAAATCTAATTAATAATCAAAAATAAAACTGTGATGATCCAGATTTTTATTTGGATCGGCGCTAAATGACACGGACTGGTAGACACCGACCCCCCCACCGGCGGGTTCTGGATATGAACTAGAATTTAATGATGTCCTGTCCCAAAAACCCATCTGTCCATCAGGTTTTAAGAGCACCCATCCTGAAAACTTTGACTTGGGGGAGGGGGGGGGGGACTTAAGGTTCTAAAATTTGACAGCTGAGGAGCAGATGGATGGAGTGTTTATTTGTACACATGTAAAAACCATTACAGTGCACTCTTCTGCATTCGTGCATCAATACTCGCCACTTCACCTCATCGCAGATTTTTAGTAGGCAGTCATGTGATACCGTACTCGCATTCTATTGGCTGACGGAAGCTACGTTCCGTGAGTGTCGGACTTCTGTGAGACACAAAAGTGCTTTAAACAGTCTATGAGAGTGTTTTAAAGATAATACAGATAGAAGGTGGTTTAATATCAGTATGGGGAGGGTTCATCAACGTTTAAATGATCGTAAATAATAAGATAAATCGTTGGTCGCTATATCGCGGAATTTCTTTTCGCGGGTGGTTCCTGGAACGCATTAATGGCGAGGAACGAGGGCGCACTGTATAAAAAGTTTTGGTCTTTAACAGGCAGCAATAAATACATATGCAATCTCACTGTAAAAAATAATTTACAACTGCATTTTTTCATAAAAAATTGTTATATATAATTTAAAAAAATTTTCGGGGGCCGGATTACAAAAACGAACGGGCCGAACTTGGCCCTGGGGCCACAGTTCTGTATCTTTCGCTGAACAAACAAAGAAACAGATTCAGGTGAAAACACGACCTCTGGTCTGGTGCCAGGCGTTCCGACAGGTATCCGGATGTGTTGTTGTGTGCAGGGAAAACACAACTCCAGCCCCCTCCTGACTGGGGGGGGGGCAGTGGCCTACATTCTGACATTCTGAAGAACGTTTGCGCTGAAACCAGTGAAGTTGTGCCAAAAGCCTGAATCCAAACGCGGCAGTGTTTCTGTGCAGCTTTTGTTCCTTTGTGTCTGGGTTAATTGGGGCTCCGGAGGAATTTCGGTACATACGTGTGAGCAGGCGGACCTTAAACACACACACACACACACACCTGTTAAGGTGTGTGTGTGTGTGTGTGTGTGTGTGTGTGTGTGTGTGTTTGGGGAGGCAGGAGGTCTCAAGTCCTCCATGAAGGATATCATTACTGTAATGACAGTTTATTCCAGAGCCTCTGACACCTTTATGCTTTAACACCCCCCCCCAAGAAGCCCCCCGCTGTCAGCCCAGCATTAACCGCCTTTAGAAGCGAGTGGCGTTCACTGTCTGTCGGTTCTTTGTGCGTCTGTCTGTATCTGCGTGGGCGGGAAGGTGATCAGCTGGTTTGTGTCTCTCTGTTTGTCTGATTATTGGTCGTATTGATAATTTAACCCTTTAGAGGAGAGTTCCCTTCTGATTGTGGAGCTTTGAGGAAAAATTAATCCGCCATTAAAACGAGAAATCACTACTTTATTTTGAGGACTTGTGTAAAAGTTGAGTTTGCCTTCCAGATATCTGAACAGTCCCTACTTGTTGGCGTTGCGCGCTCCTTTTCCCCACCCTGAGGCCTCTGAGGCGGGTGGGGTCATTCATTGAGGGGTAACCCTGAACTACATATGCTGCGGATGGAGGGGGGGGGGTGCTTATTGTTCATTCCAGTGTCATACCATATATGCACCCTGATCCCCCCCTCTCACTCGCCCTGTAGCCCCACCCCCCACCCCCGCCAGTCCCGTTCTGGTCACCATCCCCCCTCGTTTTCCTGCTGACCAGTCGCTCCGTGCGTCCGCCCATACGTTCATACATGCATAATGCAGCCCATAAGTATGTGTGGGCGACGGTATGGATGCAACACACACACACACACACACACACACACACACACACACACACACACACACACACACACCGGTGAAGTACTGCATGCTGACGAATAAGACAAGAGGAAAAACACTCTCCGGAGAGAGGTGGCGACGACGGCGGATGCTACAACTACAATTCTGCTTTGAATCCTCAGATTCATGTCAAGTCGTCGTTTAATCGTCCTCCTGATTACATCGCGTGTCACCCAGCATGCATCTCTCCGCCTCACCTTCAAAAGTTCGGCTCGTCCGCCTGCCTTTCATCTTCACCCCCCCACCCCCCCACACTACCCCCCATCCTCATCCTCCTCCTGATATGATAACGATCAGCGTTCATGAATTTAACACGCGTACCTGCGGGGGAGGCGGTTTCACTTCGCCAGCAGAGCTCAAAGCGTTCTCTTGTTTTCTTGTTTTGTGTGTGTGTGTGTGTGTGTGTGTGTGTGTGTGTGTGTGTGTGTGTGTGTGTGTGTGTGTCAGTTTGGACTCTCCCTGTAAACTGCGTGGATGACGTGTCAAAGTTTTCCCAACGATCCTAGAAGACGAGACGTTTCTCGATGCTCCAATGAAGCCAGTTTTTTTTAAATCGTGGGACTCTGACAGCTCTTTTTTTTTTGCTGTTAACTTGACAAATGACCTCCCCCAAGTTTTTCCACACTTCTGTTTTCTTTCGGCTTCCAAGTTTGCCCACAGAGGCTGAGTGATGTTCACGTTGAAGCGCCTGAAGAGAGTCAGTGGCGCTGAGGAAAGATAGAAATGTCTAGAGACACACGTATCGTCAGCTTTATCATGGAATGATTTCCTGCCGTGTTTCCGAAAGTTCCAGGAAATAGCCAAACCCGAAGTCTTGTTGGTGCTGGTACTGGTCTTGTTGGTACTGGTACTGGTCTTGTTGGTACCGGTACTGGTCTTGTTGGTAACGGTACTGGTCTTGTTGGTACTGGTACTGGTCTTGTTGGTGTTGGTGCTACCTTCTCAATCAGAGGTCACATAGTCTTCCAGTTGAGTCTCCAAACATCGACCGAGACACTTCCTCCCAGAATGCCCTTGGTGTTTGGTGCGTTTGTAGGGCACCGGTCTCCTGGACGCCGTCCACAAGTGTGTGTGTGTCCTTGTGTTGAGCGTCCGGTGGCATGTTTGTCTGCTGATGACCCACTACCTCGCGTCCCTGTGCCTCAAAGCCGACTGGTCCCAAAGTGATCATTAAGAAGCCTGCAATTGAGCTGTTATCTCAGATTAGCGAGTCCCTGAGCAAAGAGAGAGAGAGGGGATTATGAAGCATCGCTCAGCCCTCTGCCCCCCATCGTTTATCCTCCATTACACTTAGGTTTTTTCTGTCTTTGTTTCTTTACGTTGGGTTTGCCTCCCTCCGTCTTCCAGTGAGTCTTTTCGCTCCTGGTTATAAATAGGTTGACGTTGGACGTTTGGTGACGCCGGGACTCGGTTGGCTCCTGGGCAGACAGCAGCTTTCAACCAGCATCACCATCAAAAAAAACACACACCCGCGAGGGAGGATGTTGGTGCGCATCCCTGGAACTGTTGTCCTCGGCGACACGTGACTCATTTTTGTTCGAAATGATGCGTCGTGACTCAAAACGCCCAACAGCGAATCCTTCCTGAGGCTGGGACCGGAGGAGTTAGTCCCACTTTACTTTTATTTATCACACACACACACACACACACACAGGCTGTGAAGTCAAGCCAGGGTGAGGAGCGTCAGCAGCAAACATGGGGGCCAAAGGAAACGATGATCCCAGTCGCTCCGTGATTCACATGATCCGGATGAAACATGAGCATCGCTTCATTTCGCAACGCCGGTGTATTCTCATTAAGGTACAGTCTTTTCCGCACTATAAGGCGCACCTAAAAACCTTTAATTTTCTCAAAAACCAACAGTGCGCTTTATAATCCTTTAGAAAATAAAATATACCATTTGTTGAGGGTGCGCTTTATAATCCAGTGCGCTTTATAATCCAGTGCGCTTTATAATTTTATAATCCAGTGCGTTTTATAATCCAGTGCACTTTATAATCCAGTGCGCTTTATAATCCAGAGCGTTTTATAATCCAGTGCGCTTTATAATTCAGTGCGCTTTATAATCCAGTGCGCTTTATAATTTTATAATCCAGTGCGTTTTATAATCCAGTGCGCTTTATAATCCAGTGCATTTTATAATCCAGTGCGCTTTATAATCCAGTGCGCTTTATAATCCAGTGCGCTTTATAATCCAGTGCGCTTTATAATCCAGTGCGTTTTAAATGTGAAAAAAGTTTGTGGATGTGCCATTCATTAATGTTGCGCTTTATAATCCAGTGCGTTTTATAATCCAGTGCGCTTTATGATCCAGTGCGCCTTATAGTACAGGAAATACTGTAGTTTTAAACCGTAGAGAAATCAGTTTTCTGTCCTTCATCCCAGCTGACGTGAGGTGAGAGGTGCTGAACCCTCTGGAGGGACGAACAACCATCCAGCATCCTTTGTATTTCTGACACGAGGGGAAAACGTTCAGTGGGTTTTGGGATAATTATCTCCTCTCTCCTGTCAGGGAACTGATTCACCGATCCATTCCTGCTCAGATGCATTTATTTGCGAGCCAAACTGGAGTTAAACGGACGTTTAACTGGTGTCAAATATCACATTACCTGAGCGGCGACGGCAAATAACAATTAGCCCCGTTGAGCTCATTTAGCGAGCCGTGGGCGTTTCAGAGTGGGCGCCTCGAACGCGTCGGGTGTCAGGACGACAGACAGACGGTCTGTGATGCGTCGTTCTGGCGCCGTTTACCAGCTCCAGCAAAGATCTGAGCGTTTCTGCAGAACAATCAGTCCGATTTTCATTCAGCGGCGCTCCTGCAGCATTTCATCTGAATGGTTGGATGTTTTTCAGCTTCGTCTGAAACATCCTGTCGTACGTTTGTGTTAATCTAGGATGCAAAGACGCCAAACCGACTACAAGTGCGATACCGACACCGGCATCGCTACCAAGAGCTCAGAAGATGCAATCCTGAGTTTAGCTACTGGAAACTCCTCAAACAGCTGATTTTTGATTTGTTTAATCAATATTTGCATCAATGGATCTTTTTGTCTCATTAGATCGTCGTTGTTTACGTTAAAAAATTCCCATCCTGCATTGCTCCTCTTCCTCCGACCTCAGCTAACACAAAATAATGTCAAGTTGACTTAAAGCGATTCCGGGTACGATGCTATCGGAGTAGAAATATCCGAACAGGAGCTCACCGGGTACCACTTCCAGATTTGAACGTTTTGATGGTCGCCTAGGCGACAGGAGGCGGGGCAACGGGGTAACAGGGATGCTGTCAGATGGTTTCTACGTGCTGCTCTTGTACTTTTTGGGGGCATTCGGTGATCAAAGCGCTGTAGCTAAGCCCCGCCTAGAGACAGATATGTTTTAAAATGCATCACAATCGGCCACTGGCGTGCGCACACACACACACACGCACACACACACACACAGACTTCACACAAATGGGTCTTGACGTCTCACCGATAGAAGCTCCGCACCTTTCATGATGGAAAATGATGAAAAACAAGCAGAGAGAAAAAGGAGGCGGTTTTTGAGGAACGCCATGGAGGGGGTGGGGTGGGGGGGGCGTCGTTGAGGGGCGGAGTCATGGGTGGAAGTGCTGCAGTGGCATTGATTTTACACAGATTAGACCAAACGGTTGCAAAACGGCTTCATAAAAATGAACTTTAAGATATAAGAATGTAAGTAAGTTGTGTGTGTGTGTGTGTGTGTGTGTGTGTGTGTGTGTGTGTGTGTGTGTGTGTGTGTGTGTGTGTGTGTGTGTGTGTGTGTGTGGTTTTTCAGAAGCAAACAGCAGCTGGGACTCCAATCTGACTGTGTCTTAATTGCCCTCCGTCCCGTTGCCAGGGGCAGGTTTTCTAGAACAAGAAATTCCACCTCGGGCAGTTTTACAGTTATGCTAATTCCTATCGGTTCCGTGTCACTTGAACGCCTCCGTCTTGAGGACTCAGTGGAGATCTGGCGTTGAAGTCGGGCTTATTAGAGTCAGACTAGACGGAGGGAGATGAGGGCAAAAGGCTAATCTCCTATTTCTTATCTCGGTTCTTCGGCTGGCACACAGATACTGTAATCCAGCGCGCCACAGATTACATCCAACCGTCTCTCCGCCCGGGATTAACGCCTAGTGGGCAGGGTCAACAGATAGGTGTGGCCTCTACTTCCATTCCAGCAGGTTCAACCCAAAAATGACCCACAGGAAGTCACCCTACCGTCAATGTAGGACAGGAGGGTTGAGCTCATTTAACTTAATGTTAAATAATGTTAAATAAGTGAATTTACATATTCAAGTTAAAAACATTACTCTGAATTTATTACTTATTCAAGTTACAAACATTACAGTTACACAGAAAAAACATGTTTGTTTGTTTCTGTGTTCTAACCTAAATCCTTTTAATTTGTCGGGTTGTTAAACCCACAGAACTCCATCAATCAAGGATCAAACTATCAATGAATAAAGAAGAATAACATAAAAACACAAGTTAGGACGTTAACTTTGTTCAAAACAATTTGGTCAGAGTTAAACTGGGCTGAATTACTGCATTGCGGGAAATGTAGTTTTTAGTCAAAGCACACTTTTGACCTATTTTTTTTAGACTTTGACCTATTATGCTCTCAAGGGCCACATAAAATAATGTGGTGGGCCACATTTGGCCCCCGGGCCTTGAGTTTGACACGTGTGATGTAGGAGATGGACCTGCTGGAGATCTTGAATGACGGGACGCGTCTCCAGCTTCATCTCGGCGTCGTTTCTGCAGAACTAAATGGATAAAACTTCTTTGCTTCTGAAGCGGTCCAGGTGAATTGAGTCCGTTTCCATGGAGACGCGTCTCCGTCGCTGCCGCTGCGATGGATTCTGACATCAGACCTTAATGATGACAGATGGAATGTGGTCTCCGGTCATAATGACTTAATGACAGGTGTGTGATGGTTGTAGAAGAGGTTCATCCACGTGAAGGGTTAATCATCTCCACGTCCTCCTCGTTAATCTGAATTACTTTCTCATTTTTAACTGGAAAATAGGATTAAGGGGCTTCTTTGTGTCTTTTTTTTTTTTTTAAACTCCATCGTATTTCTGTAAGGTTGGATGAGAGGGAATAAAAATGGAGGAACGTTTCAGATTCCATTTGTCAGCCCAGAAATCAAGACGTCTTGAAGTGGGGATGTTTCGAGTGCGTTCTCATGTACGCTTAATTAATCCAAGAACTGTTTTAAGGTAACCTCCTGGTGCTGATGTTCCTCCCTGGAGATCTTTTCAAAGTTTTCTCTGAGCTGGAAGTCTGAGGCTTTCATCGCCTCTGACTTTAAACCAAAAATTGAAATGCAGGGGAAGCGATGAGTGTCAGAGATGTTGTGTTGAAGAAGGTAGAGGTTTGAGCTCCATCAGGCTTTATATCCTCCACTATCCACCTTCTGGATCTCGTTCTTTTGATTTTGATTTTAAATTTCTGAGTTTAATAAAGTTTCCAGCTTTATCATTGCATTTATTCGACAATATGTCACTTCATCCGCAAAATATGCTCCGAAAAAATGCTTTTGATTCCGTCTGGCTTGTGATGTTGGGAATCAAACCATCAAATTGAAGCTTTGGAGAATTTTTCCCTTCCATGTGTTGAGCAGTTTTAGTTTAACGATGATATTTTTCCTGTTTTATGTCGTGTTTTAAAGAAGAATTTTGATTCTTTTAAAACACGACATAAAGTCTGTTTCAGAGCAAAACCGACTCTGAAACAGACTCTTGACTCTTAAACCTCCTGAATCTGGGTCAGACTCTAGCAGAACCAGCAATTACTCGGGGGTTGGATGACATTACAGCGAGGTTGCATCACCGATGCTGCGTTAGCCGTAGCGTACAGTACGTTAGCTACGTCAGCTGAACCTCCTCGTCTTCATCACCTCTCTGTTCTCCTGTTGTGATCGTTTTTATCTTCGTTCATGAACCTGATTCCCGGCTGCAGACGCGTCGAGACGGGTAAAATCCTTCACATTCCAGTCGGGTTTGGTTTAGATGTGCTATATTAGAAGCATCAGGAGAAGCTGGGTTTGAGTTAACCTGAACTTAACCTGAACTTGAGGATAAAAATATTCCTGCAGAAACGAGAGGGACGCCTGAGGGCCGTGATTAACACGGTTTGTGTCTTTGAACGCCACACAAGATCAGAACAGCTCGCCGTCCCACTGACCTGATGTCTTTTTTCTTTGTGGGGGGGGTGGGGGGGGTTACATAATCTGATTCCAACGTGTTTTTTGTTACAGGCTGTGAATTCTGGTACGTTTTAGTGGCTGATTGAGTCCATCTGAACCGATATGAGGCGTTTTATTCGTCTAGGTTAAGTGTTACCGATGCAAACGCAGCGGGAGGGAAATGGAATCCGGCCAATCACAGCGAGTCTGAAACAATCTGACATCACCGAATGAAGCGGAGCGTTTAGAGGCACAGATTTAATCTGTGGATGTTTCTGCTGCGGCTGCTCGCCGCCGGATCGATACCCCATCAGGACCGAGTTAGAGCGCCCCCCCGCCCCCCCCCCCTACGGATCAGTGACGGGACAAACTGCGTACTGATTTCCTTTACGGGTGGATAATGGGCTGGAAGACGTCCAGACCAGCTCCTGCAGGAGGAAGCCGTCCCCGTCCTCCACGGGTCAGAGGCTGCGTGAATGTCAGATGATGCTGAATGAATGATGGAGCGTTGTCACGACGACGTGGCGATGAAGGTGATGAAGGTCTTCGCTTCTGTTCTTGTGCCCGAATTTAACACAAAAATCTATTTAGTTGTTTCATCAGGGAAAGACGGACAGAAGTGAGTGAGGCTGATGCTCTGTGACCTGTGTGTACACGTTGCCATGGCAACGACAGATTTTATGATGTTTTATTAAGCAAGAATAAGTCTTTTTTACCAAAGCCTTGGGTGCTGTTTGTGTGTGTGTGTGTGTGTGTGTGTGTGTGTGTGAGTGTACTGCAGGTTTTACATGCCTGTAGTCCATGTCAGAGGGATTAATGCCCACTAAGTGCTCTCCTCACCATCTCCAGTGTTTCTACCCCCCACCCCCCCATTATGGTTCCATAAAGCGTTATTACCGTGTGTGTCGCTCTCCATCGCCCCCGCCATTACTCACCCGGGTTATCCCTCCTCTTTTTACCCACAAGCCTCTCTGTTCCACATTTTCAAAGTGGAATGAAAGCGAGGTCGTTGACTGGTCCAGACGCGTCCGTCTCGTTTCCTTATCGCTTCAATTTTGGGGCAGATTGAGAACGGGGCAATTAAACCAGATTGAGATTAGGTTTCACTTCTAATCTGAGTGCTTCCCAGCTGATGAGACGATCCTGGTGTTCATTACCCGACAGAAACGCTTCAGATTTACCAACTAACATCGGGACGACTACTTCCTGCTGGCTCCCCCTTTCACAATAAGAGCGTAAACCTGACGTCAGATTAGATTTAATTGCAGAATCTCAAAGCAAAATCCAAATTGATATCTCAGATGTTGAACACAATAAATGAGCCTCAGTAGACGAGTGTTCGCTCAGACGTTCTGGTGAAACGGTGTGAAAAACACATTTAATCCCCAATTAGCCGACTAGCACGCGGCGCTGCTAAATCAAAGAAGAACAGAGACGCTTTGAGATCCACAAATGTTTGATCTGCAGGAGAAACTGTGTGTTTAAAAGACACTCAACTATTCTATTTGCCCCTTTAAAACAATATTTATTTATTATAGACAGGCGCTCCTCCTCCACGCTGTAAGATATATTGAAAATCAGGGACAGAAATAAGGCAGTATTTTTTTTTTATTTGTTGTAATATTAGATCGTAGATTTCCGATCTGAGTTAGTCTCTGTCCTTTAAATATAAAACTATAATAAAAGGTGTTCAGAAACTCTAATCATTCCTGTTGGAGTGATTCGCCTTCGGGTGCTCCTCTCTAAACGCTTTGTGTTATTTGAGACATCAGAACCGAGATGGGAGCAGAGGATTCTGGGTAACGGCAGCTCAGCCAAGGGCCTCTTACCGGTAATTTATTGGACGGCTGCGGCTCCTCCAGGAGGACCCGGCTGAGGAAAATCGAACGACTCCGACCTCCGTCGACTCCCGGCTCTCCAGCCCAGCTCGTTGCCACGGTGATGAATGTGTTTGTGAGAGTCTTTCACTTTGAACGCGACCGGTAAAGTTTACGAAACACGAGGAGCCCGGAGTCGACTGATGGCAGCTGGGGTGCGCACCATGTGACCGGATGGAGCTCCGCTATTGGCTGACGGTGCTTCCTGTTTCTCTTTCTTTCCGAGCAGCCAGGAAGACGTGCGACCCCGACGAGTTTGCCTGCCTGAACGGTCAGTGCGTCCCGGGGCGATGGCGATGCGACGGCGAGCCGGAGTGTCCCGACGGGTCGGACGAGGCCGAGGAGACCTGCAGTAAGTCAGAGGGGTTAGCCTACGGGGATAACGGGGGGCTAACGGGGGGCTTGACCGTAACATAGAGGCACAGGTGAAGACAGATCCACTGTGGTAACCATGGTTACACATAGACGTGGTTCCAGATGCTAAATGTTGGCTATTCCATCCCTCATTACTCCAGGATTTATACCTTTAGAAGGAGGTTCCATCAGGATTTTCCTTCTAAAAGTTTTTTCTGACTTCAAATGGATTTTAAGGAGAATATTTCACATTTTTCACGTTTTCCTTTGGACGATTATATTTATTATTCTGACAGTTAAATCTGACCATCAGCGGGTGAACATTTATCAGATTTAGCAGCTCCGTTTCCAGCCTGGATCACCAGAACCAGAGGATTGCTGGATCCAGATCAGGTTTAAACTGGATTTACACGCGTGTCATACGTGTAAATAAATATAAGTGTTGATTTCAGATGGGAAGCAGCGACGGACCGTTTAACCCGGGGGGGGGTCAAACTCTTTTTCACCGAGGGGCCACATCAGCTGTCCTCAAAGGGTCAAATGTAACTAATAAATGTAACTCAATGTAACTCAATGTAATGTAACTAAATGTAACTCAATGTAATGTAACTCAATGTAACTCAATGTAACTAAATGTAACTCAATGTAATGTAACTAAATGTAACTCAATGTAATGTAACTAAATGTAACTAATAAATGTAACTAAATGTAACTCAATGTAATGTAACTAAATGTAACTAATAAATGTAACTAAATGTAACTCAATGTAATGTAACTAAATGTAACTACTCCTGAATGTTAAATAACTGAATTTATTACTTATTCAAGTTACAAACATTACAGTTAGACAGAAAAAAACATGTTTGTTTCTCTGTTCTAACATAAATAACATCAAACACAAGTTAGGATATTAACTTTGTTCAAAATGTTTCTGTCAGAGTTAAAATGGGTTGAATTAGTGCATTGTGGGAAATGTAGTTTTAGTCAAAGCAAACTTTTGTCCTATTTATTTTTAGACACTGACTTTTTAATGCTCTCGAGGGCCACATAAAATGATGTGGAGGGCCACATTTGGCCCCGCGGGGCGTTGAGTTTGACACATGTGGTTTAACCTGTTTCAAACATGTATTTATCCCCCCACCTTCTGTTCTTAACGTCCGATCTGAAACCTTCTTCACTTCACACTGAAACAAAAATCAGAGAGCGGAGCGGATCGTTCAAAGGATCTTCATCCTAGTTTTGTTGCGTTTTTATCGGGGCGGTCGGATGAATAATGGAACAGTCGAGCGAAGCCTCTAATGCCACCCCAGAAAAGTCGAGTAGAAGGAGGGAGACGTGAAGAGTGGGGGGGGGCTCTGAAGGATAACAAGTTTATATTGGAAATCCAATTAAAGATAAATGAAGGGAGGATTCATCTCCTGGCTGCAGAATAAAGAGATTGATATCTCTGCTGAGGAGAAATCCATTTATATGGAAATCCCCAGTGTGTTCACATGACGCTGAAACGTAAAGATTTTGGATGAAATATTTTGCTTCCCGTTATTATTTTCAGCATGCATTCACAGATTTTTTTTTTTTTTTTTGCAGAGTAAATATAAAATCCGTTTCCCAACCAACTAAAAATTCAGCCTTTTCTTGTGATTCTGCATCCAGAACAATAAAGTAATCAGATCCACTTCATCTGAGTGGATGGAACCGAGCCACAAGAGACTGAAAAGAAAGAATTTTTTTTTAAAAAGAGTCAGGGCAGGACCAGGAATTATCCTGCACCGCGGTGTGAAAAGTCAGCGCTGCGTGTTTGTGGGTTAAATTTAGCCGAACGTGGGCTGGTTTCTGCGTGAACAGCAGGGGGAGGGGGGGACTCAACGCCGCCTCCTTTAGAATGATGGACGTATAACACTAATGAGATACTGTACGCGCGGCACCTGAACGCATCACGCTCCAGTTGTGCACAAGCCTGGTAATCCAAGACTTTTAATTTAATGAAGACGCTCACGCTCCTTCTACTTCCTGTTTGAGTTTCTCACACACACACACACACACACACTCTCTCTAAATGCTTTTGGAGACATCTGTGCCCCCCCATCATTCTGGCTCGCCGACCGGACTCCCATTTACACGCTGGATTAGCATCACTCGGCCGGATTAAGAATTCAAATGGAGGGGCCGCGCCCCTGGGAGTCACGCCGCAGCCAAACGCACCAGAGCTGGTCGTCTCCATTAGATGAATGTGTCATCAAGGAGGAAGCGTGGCCACTGCTGCAGCAGCCAGCTGCACAGGCAGGCAGCACTCTGGCCCGGGCGCCGACGGGTTTGTAGCTCCAGTCAATCCTGAGGATTTAGAGGCCGTGAGCCGACAATGTTGCTGAGGTCAGCTGGATTCCTGGTGGCACTTTGACGTTTTCACTTTCACGTTGGCTCTGAAGAAGCGTTCCACATCCTGCATGGGTGCATATTTTGAGAACTTTTATTGTCAATCCGGCCTATTTTTTGTTCTCCTTTCCTTTCTTTTTGTTTTACAGACCTTTTTTTTCTGTAGTAGATATTGAGTTTCAAACCCTGTTGAGTGAAAATAGTGAGGTGTCACTTGAGTTTTTAATGAGGCGTAGCTTCGATCTGCACAAACCGGCGCCGGCGGTTCCGTGTGGGATTAAATCTCTCCTTCCTGTGGTGGTGATGGAGTTACAAACGTGGATTTACTCCCGCAACCAGCTTCGTGTTCAAGTAGCTGTCGCAAAATCTCAGTATTTCATGCAAGGTGGAGCCTTGAACATGTTTTACTCAAACAAAATAACCAAAAACTTTATTTTCTGCAGGGAAAAAAAAAAAAAAGGTGAAATGTGTTCCTGACATATCGTTAAATGTTCTTCCTTTATAAGATGCACTGGTATTCTCTTTTAATTTTGCATAAACAACATTTAAGCATCTATATTTTGAAGTCATGTAAATGAGAACAGCCCCTCTTTAACCTTAGACGCTGGGGGAAAGTGAATTTGAAGTCTTTAGCTCTGCAGACGTGGAGCGGCGGCAGATTTATTCTGATTTATTCCGGTATTTATTCTGAGAGACCGTCGCTCCTGCGGCGCGTTAATCCAGCCGGAGTCCCGGCCGGGGATCCGAGGTCCCGCTCCGAGCCGACCGACATGCCTCTGAACATTCCTCACTAATGCACTTTACCAAAAAGAATGTTTCTCCATCGTGTAGTTTGTGAGCAGCGAGCGTTAATCTGCTGCAGATTTATAATTCAGAGGAAGACACGATCACACAAACCTAGTTTTTAGGCTTTCAGGCAGCCGAGCCGCTTCGTGGTTCGTCGTCGTCAGACAACAGACGGGTTAACATGCTAACAATGCTAACATTTGACCCTGACCTACACATTTTTGTGCCTCTGGCTTCCTGAAAATGTTGCTTTCTGTTTTGTGATTATATCTCATCAGATTTCAGAGATGTGTACCTAAAAAGTACCATAAAAAGTACCTAAAAATAAAAAATGAAATAAAAATTAATAAAATAAATAATAAAATAATAAAATAAATATTACATATATATATATAAAATATAAAAAATAAAGATATAATATATACATAACATATATAATATATATATAATATAATATAAAATAATAAAATAAATAATAAAATAAATAAAAAGTACCTAAAAAGTACCATACCAAAATGTACCATCCTTCATCTCTTCCCACGTGATGTGGACGTAGGATAAGACCTGGGGGGGGGGTCAGGCAGCAGCTTGGCTCTTCATTTCCTTCTCGCCGCCGCGTCTCCGTCCTTATCGATCCCTGAAACTCAACGGCGCGTTTCAGCTCTTTCGTTTTTCATTTCCCGGTCTCCACGACGACCCTCCAGATTCAGACATCACCTGACGGCGGGTCGATGCCTCAGCCTCTAAACCGGGTTTGACCTTTGCCCTCGTCTGCCTCCCCCTGATTGGTCGTCCCGAGCGACGGCTCTTCTCCACATTGAAGAAAACAAACTGAAAGACGAACGCGGCGTCGCTCTGATTTGCTTTTAGCGGTTTGTTTCCTTCCATCTTGTGTTTTCGGTGGTTTAGCGATAATGTGGTTTACTGACGGGTTGGTTCGGGGCAGAGCTGCAGAAATGTGGGGCTTTTATTTTATCAATTTTAATGTAAGAAAAAAAAAACATACAGAGACAAGAAAAAGAAAGCTAAGAAACACAGCAGTGCATTTAATCATTAAAATCCAGATTGTTTTTACATTAAATATAAAGGAATTGGTTTTAGTGCTGCGTTCAAACGCTTGTTTCCTTATAAACATTTAGTTTGGAGACGTTTTAGAGACTTAAAACAGTTGCCCCTCAAATGCCAAAGTATCAGCAGTTCTCTGGTAACCGTGGCAACGGTGTTTATCACAGAACCTATTTTAGTCGTCACGGTAAAGATGATCCTCTTATGGGTTTTTTTTTGTTTTGTTTTTTTAGCCGTAATGAAATTGAACGTTCTCAGAACTCCTCTGCAGAACATTTAGAAAAGAAAAGAGGATGAGAGGAGAGGAGGGAACGGAGGTACCGGCTAGCATTAGCATCAAGGCTAATTAGCTAAACAGGTGGCAAATAAACAAATAAATTTAATGACATGCAAATATGCAAATATGTTAGCTTGTTTGTTTCCATCTCAAAAAAATGTTACTGGATTCTGATGGAATTTTATTTATTTAAATTTATTTATTTGCCACCCATTTAACTCATTAAAAAAATTTTAATGAATTTTTTTTTTCAATTTAATAAAAAAAATAATAATTAGCTTAACAGGTGACAAATAAATAAATTTAAATAAATAAATTAAATTCCTTAAAGCCTCCCAGTGACAATTTTTTGAGATGCAAACAAACAAACAAACAAACATATTTGCATATCTGCATATTTACAATGTTTAAAATCACACTGGTGGTATTTTTAGAGGGGGATGGATCAGAATCAAATCATCATTTATTGCCCCCCCCCCCCAGGCTGACCCATTGACTCCATTATCTACGAGCCCCCCCTCAGCAGACATGTATAATTAAAGGCGCGCTTCATTTGAACGCCTTGAAATCTGGACCGGCCGGGGCCAAGTGGAACAGATCAGGGGGGTCCCGGTACGCGTCTCTTTAGGCGCCGTCCAGACGGTGACATCTATTGGATGTGGGGGGGCGAGGCGTCAACAGAATCACAGGGGGGCAGCAGGAAACAGTGTCTTTAGTAACCCCCCCCCCCTTCCCCTCCCTGTGTGTCTTTATCTCTGCCCCCAGGCAAACAGACGTGCCCCCCAGAGAAGTTCGACTGCGGGGGGTCCGCCAACAAGTGCGTCTCGTTGTCATGGCGATGCGACGGGGAGAAGGACTGCGAGAACGGCGCCGACGAGGAAGACTGCGCTTCTGGTGAGTGCTTCGTTGTTTCCCCCCCCCTCCCCACTTCACACACACACACACACACACACACACACACACACACACCCTCTGGGCGACAATCCTTGGCCTACTTCTGCGACGCCGTGAAGAATCGGCTCCTCCGTTTGTCTCCTCTCTCCTCGCCGCTTCGCGTCAGGAAAAGAATCGATGGAGGCGACGGCGTCTGAAGACGTTCAGAATGGAACGCTCCCCCAAAACCCTGGCAGGAGGGGAAGCAGTTTGACTCAGATTAATTCTACGTGTGATATAAGTGCCGTTAATTCATCCTAAGTGACTCTGAATGGATCCCGTCTCGTTCCATCGACTCGGCGTCTGACGCCTCTGGAGCTTTGATGTCTTTTCTCGGCGCCGGTCTCTCCCGCGTTAATCCCTTTTTAATTCCTAATGTCGGTATCGATGCGGCCGTCTCAAGCCAAGAGGCCACCGCCGTCTGCAGCGAAGGTAAGCGTGGTGAACGGCGAAGCTGACGTGTAAATGCAGCTCTACAGGGGCCACGGAGGGACAATTTTACAACGTTTGCTTCCACTTTCACATCTTTTACAATCAGGCATTTTGCAATATAATATTACAGCGGTACCTATACGTACGAAAATAAATGGTTCTGGAAGAAATTTCGTGAGTAGAATATTACGTAAGTGGAGACGCGTTTTCCGCACAAATGTCCTAATCCGTTCCAACCCTCTTTACCCTCTTTGGTTCATGCGCTCCTGCCTCACCATGAACAACAGAGTGAATTCCAGTCCTCCTTCTGAACTTCTTCAACCACCCACGCCATGCCTTAAACTCCTTAAACTTCCTTTAGTTTTAATAACGTGGTGATTGTAGATGCATTACGGCCATATTCTTTGGTGAGATCAACCAAACGCATCCCTTTTTCAGGCTTTTCTATCATCTCTTTCTTTGTTTGTACGGACAAATAAACTCTTTTCTTCGTCTTTTCTTTTCCTCTTTTCTCCGTCACTTTCTTGGGGTCCATAGTGAATACTCTAAAAGTTAATATATTTACATAAAACTATCAGAACACCTCACGGGTCGAGGGCCGAATGACGAGGACGCTGCATAGACACCTATCTAGCTCCACACAGAGGTCCCTCTTAGCCAATGGGATGCCAGGATGCTAGGTAATAGCCAATGGCGGAGCAGCTATTAGAATGTTGCGTTCAGGAACCTGTGGGAGCTGTGAGTATCAGCCCATACTGTATTTTTACCTTTCGTAACTCGAAATTTCTTTCGTAACTAGAGGCGATATGTTCCTGTTGAGGCGTTTGTAAGTAGAACATTTGGTACGTAGAGACGTTTGTAAGTAGAACATTTGGTACGTAGAGACGTTCGTAAGTAGAGGAACCGCTGTATTTTAACTTTTAATCACCCAAATGTGAGCTAAGAATAAATTTGCCTCCTAAAACTGAAGGCTTTCAGTTTGCATCCTGTGTCGGTTTGAGTCGCTGTGGATGTTTTATTCATACGTTAAGCTGCGTGCATTATGGGAACATCTACTTCCGGACCGATCCAGATCCAGCAGATGCTCCTCATCCTCCAGACGACTTCACGGTTCACTTCCACTGACATTTCCTCTTAATTTGTCCTAATGAAGCGAAGCGTTTAAGCGTCTCGTTCCTCCTCCTGCATTAGTCGGTTCTTTCTCCCTGCAGTCAGAGGATGGGACAACAGATTAAAACAGGCGCCTCGCTCTCGCTCCACCTCATCCTTCATTCGCGTCTCCAGGTTGTAACAGAGGAAGAAAGAGTTTGTGTCTCTGTGATGGTTTGACTTCAGCTGCGAGTTCAAATCAAAAGAAGCATCACATACAACACTAAGCTACAGCAAAACTGGTATTATTAGGATTATTATGATTATTATTATCAAGTAAACTGGGAAAAACAGTGATTTTAGCTGTTTGTCCAATCCAATACACTTTATTTATATAGCACAGTTGAAATAAACACAGGATTTCCAAAGTGCTGCACAGTCACTAGATAAAAACACAACAGACGCGCCATAAAACCATGAATATAATGCAGTTAAATAAAAGATCAAATTTTAAAAATCAAAAAAAAAAACCTTCAAATAAGTTAAAAGCTGAGATAAAATCAGATAAAAACAATTAAAATTATGTGAAATATTTACATTCTGACCTTTTATGCTCTCGTGGGCCACATAAAATGATGCGGAGGGCCACATTTGGCCCCCGGGCCACATGCATTGTAAATGAATACCCATCAGTTGGTGGTTTTTCTGCAACCATGTCAAACTATGTGAAACTCTATTTGAATTATGCATCATTTAAAAACCCTCTAAAATCTCCCAGTGACTTGATCACACCACACATGTATGTTGGTAATGCCCCCCCCCCCACCCCCCCATGTACATTATTGGATCAGGTTAATAATTCAGAGCTGAATTAGGAGCTGTGGTTCTAAAACACGTCAGAATCAGATGGAAGCGGTTAAATATTAAAGAGAATAAACCTCAGGCCGACCTGACGTTAATCTGTGGCGTGTAGATTCAGCTTCCCTCCACGTGTTTCCGTGTTAATCATGTCATCGCAGAGAGGATATAGTGCTTTAACGTGTTTTAATTACATAGGATGATAATTAACTCGTCAGGCTGACCCAGATGCTTGAAGTGAGTTAGAGAAGAGTTTTTATCCTTTATGCTCAGCTCTTTGGTTCCAAACTCGTCCGTTTAAATCCTGATAAACTAGAAATCATCTGGAATAAAATCCCAGCTCATAAAAACTGATATTTGTGGGATTATTTGTGGGATTTCTCCTGCAGGTCGGACACAATCTCCACCCGGAGGTTTGCTGAGTAAAAACTTTTCCTTCCTCCAGAGAAACGTTTGGCTGCAGTGAGAAAACAGTCGATACAGTGTGTGTGTGTGTGTGTGTGTGTGTGTGTGTGTGTGTGTGTGTGTGTGTGTGTGTGTGTGTGTGTGTGTGATTTATCCGGACTCATTTTGATTTAAATGTCTCCTGTCGGACAGAACTGCTTCCTTTTCATTTTATTGATCGTTGGTCGACCATTCATCTATTTCTAATGTCGTCATGGTTACGCTGGAGACTATTCCAGCTGGTTATGCGTGAGAGACAGGGTACACCCCGGAAGCATCGCCAGTTCATCTCATTGGTAGACCTGAGAGTGTCAGTTTGATTAGCAGCCTGCTCCAAAACTACAAATTATAAAGTTTATCAAATTCTTGGAGTTTCTGAAAGCCTAAAATATTATGAAGAAAATCAAAACTGTCATTATTATTATTTCCTTATAATAATAATAACCATTATTTATTATTGTTGTTGTTATTATTATTATTTTATTATTATTATGATGATGATTTATAATAATAATAACTAATTTATTATTACGGTTATTATTATTATTATTATTATTATTATTATAAATAATAAGAATGGTAATTTATTATTGTTGTTGTTGTTGTTGTTGCTCTTATTATTATGATTACTATTCCCCAATAATATTAATAATAACCATAATTTATTAGTAGTAGTATTAGTATTATAATACCAACTGTAATTTATTATTATTACTATCATTATTATTATTGTTATTATTGGTGTTATTGGTGTTATTGGTGTTATTGTTGTACGTTGTTTTAGATGGTCGGATTCTCACCTCCATCCATTGGTCCATGGTCCATCCATCCATCTGTCCATCCGTCCATCTGTGACTCCACCCGTCTGTCTGTCCGTCCGTCCGTCCTGTCTGAAGGTAAAGTCCATGAATTAAAGCTGCTGAGCGTCTGAAGGTAATGGAGCCCCCGTTTGGAGCCTCGTGGGGGGGAACAGATTCGTTATTATCTCCAGCGTGATGAAATATTAAACTTGAATGTGGTTCCCCTCCGTGGGAGGGAGAACAACCACCTGTCTGTCTGTCTGTCTGTCTGTCTGTCTGTCTGTCTGTCTGTCTGTCTGTCTGTCTGTCTGTCTGTCTGTCTGTCTGTCTGTCGCCTCTGGACTCATCAGTCATTAAATCCACTTTCCAGTAATGATTCGAGGTGAACAGACGATCGATAAAGCTGCTAATTCAAAAACAAACATGAACATTCCGCGTCCCTTTCGGTGAAACACGCCCGTCTGACTTCCTGTTCCTCCAGACGCCCAAACCTGCCCCCGAGGCGAGTTCATGTGCGCCAACAGGAAGTGCCTGGACGCCGTCTACGTGTGCGACGGCGACGACGACTGCGGCGACGGCAGCGACGAGCTGAAGTGCTCCGCCCCCCGGAGCTGCGGGCCGGACCGCCTGCGCTGCAACTCGTCCGAGTGCGTGCCGCTCATGTGGAGCTGCGACGGCGACCCCGACTGCTCCGACGGCTCCGACGAGGGGCCGGAGCGCTGCGGCGGCGACGGCGTCCCCTACCCGCCCCACCGCCGGGCCAACTGCACCGCCGGAGAGTTCCGCTGCGCCAACGGGGAGTGTGTGAGGCTCACCTGGAAGTGTGACGGGGATCCGGACTGCAAGGACAAGTCGGACGAATCCGACTGCCGTGAGTTTAAGAAACATTGTTGTTGTTGTTGTTGTTGTGAAACGTGTCCCTGTCGGTGACGCCGTGTGGAGATGGGGGGCGTCAACGATAAGCTTTTCCTATTAACTGGTGGCAGATTGGGGGGGGCCCTGAAGCTCTGAATCCCAGATCGTCTCACTATTTATTATCGAGATGAGCGGCGCGCATCAAACGCACCTCTCAGCCTCTGAGGTGTCATCGAGGAGCTTTTACAGCAGATCGATGTCGTTTCTTGGTTGTTGTTTTTTATCTAGTCGGCTGGATTCCTGCCAGTTTGGCTCCGCCTCCACTGCTTCCTCTAATCCACACAGAAACGTCTGCGTGACGATTGGGAACCAAAACGCTTCTGATTTATCGTCTCTGAACACGTCTGCAGGATTTTACTCCTTCAGATCTCAGATTGATCTGCCAGATGAAAACCCTGCACACGCTTGTGCACACGCTTGTGCGCACGATTGTGCACACATGTACACACATGCTTGTGCGCATGCTTGTGCACACGATTGTGCACACGCTTGTGTGCACATGATTGTGCACACACTTGTGCACAGGCTTGTATGCACGCTTGTGCACACGCTTGTACATCCGCTTGTGCACGCACTTGTGCACATGCTTGAGTACACGCTTGCACACACTCTTGCTCACACGCTTGTGCACACACTTGGGCACACACTTGTGCATGTGCTTGTGCAGACACTCGTGCACAGGCTTGTGCACACGATTGTGCACACGCTTGTGTGCACATGATTGTGCGCACACTTTTGCACACGCTTGTACATCCGCTTGTGCACACACTTGTGCACAGGTTTGTACACTTGTGCACAAACTTGTGCACAGGCTTGTGTGCACGCTTGTGTAAGGCGTGACCACTTTTTAGCACGCTTTTGATGAAAAGCTTGTGCGAAGGATATTAATGAAATCTGGCGCGGCGTCACACGGCCTCCATCTTTTCCTTGATTGTGTTGAAATCATACATCACTTCCTGTCAGCTGATCCGTCCCCGCGCTGGTGTCTGTCTGTTACTGACTGTCCCGTGTGGTGTGTGTGTGTGTGTGTGTGTGTGTGTGTGTGTGTGTCACAGCCCTGCTGACCTGCCGCCCCGATGAGTTCCAGTGCGGCGACGGCTCCTGCATCCACGGCACCAAGCAGTGCAACAAGATCCACGATTGCCCCGACCACAGCGACGAGTCGGGGTGTGTCAACGGTGGGTCGCCCCGACATTTATACCGTACATCTCTGTTTATCGTTTAACCAGTGAGTCTGGTTTTTTTACTCTTTTCTCTCTACATTTACTTTTTTTTGCACAAATCCTGTCTTTTGCACCAACACTGCTGCTTTCTGTGCCTTTCAGTTGCCCCCTTGGGGGACAAATAAAGTTTTTTAAATTTGAATTTAAATTGAATCCCTCACCGTTCACTTCTTCTCAGTAAATTCAATCCATTTCATCAGAAACCATGAATCTGGACGTAGTTGTGCGTTGCTACGGCAACCGTTTTGTGAGCCGATTTCTTTCGAGGGGCTGAATTGAGGTTCATTTTTACACCTGACTGGGGTATTTTAGTGAACCCCTGACATTCTCATCTCGACTAGACGCACCGTTAGCATTGATGCTAATCATTGGTCCTGATGTTGCCGTGTTGCAGCCACCAGGTGCGAGGGACCGCTGAAGTTCCTGTGCAGGAACGGAGAATGCATCGACAGCTCCAAAGTGTGCGACTCGGTCAAGGACTGCAAGGACCGGTCGGACGAGCCCAAGAAGGAGTGCGGTAAGACGGTCCACTCTCAGCTCCGAACGACTTCCAGCGGGTAATTTAGCGGCGTAATCGTGTTTTTGCGTTCACAAAACGACGCCCGTCTCCCTCCTGGTAGCCTCGAACAGGCGTTTGAGGCTCGCATCAGTTAGCAGCCAGCATCGATCAGGGCGGACTAATTATCATCCGATCGTCTGTCTGTGTCTGTTAACCTGTTTTAATGACGTCTCATAAACCATGTTTCCTCAGAGGGACACAAACCGGTTTGGGGGGGGGGGGCGCCACAGAGGACGGCGCAGACAGAGCGGGGATGGATTGTACCGGACCTGAACGGTTTATTCCAGGGAGTCGTTTTCCTCTCCCTCCTCCTCACGTCTCCCCCACCCCGTTTCTCCTTCCTTCCACCGCTGTCTCGTTCGCAGCTCATTAAAAGCGTGTCGGCACACACACTCACACACACACTCACACACACACTCACACACACACTCACACACGCACCTCGCTCATCGCTGCGCTCGCTCAGCCGTGAACTGGCAAGATGTTCCCCCGACCGAAAGACACAAACATAAAAACCAACAATAAATACGAGGTGGAAGGTGTGGGGGGGGGGGTTTAAGATGGGGGGGGGTGAGGTGGCGGTGAGGGTGTGGGGGGAGTCTCTGTGAGCATTGAAATGTTTGCTTCAGATCTCATTAGTAAAACTGGAAATTATCAACTACATCATCAGAGGCGAAGTGAAACAAGCTGCAGAATGTAAATACATGGGGAGTGAAGGTGTGTGTGTGTGTGTGTGTGTGTGTGTGCACATTCATCCATCCATCCATCATCCATCCATCATCCATCCATCCATCCATCCGTGGGATGAGGGATGTGACCTCTCCATCACGACTGTCCTTGAAGTCAGATTTTTTTCCTGAGTCCTCGTTTGCCGACACGTCCCGGTCCTCCTCCAGGATGCAGTTCATTTGCAGCCGACATGAGGTGGGGGGGGGAGCGGTGTTGATGGTGGGGGGGTTGAGTGGCAGTTTGCTGTCCCCCGTCCAGCTGAATCACCGATAGGAGCGTCCTGCTGGCTGCCGCGGCGCTCAGAACCTTCTGGCTGCGGCGCAAAGCAAAGAAAGCGTTTCCCTGTGAAGCCGCTCCAGTCTCTCTCTGGGGGGGGGGGGGTCGGATTCCTCGGTTTATTTTACCGCAGAAACAACGAGGGAAAAAAATGTGTATCTGGTCCAAAAACAACTTTACTCAGCAAGGAAGACAATCAGAAGAATGTGTGGAGCAAATTCTGCAAATTCATCTCAGGACAGATCAGTGAATGTTTGAAATAATGTTATTTAACAAATAATTACACATCATATCAAGATTATTTTTGATCCTTTTATTAATCTTCAGTTATTAATCTGTGCAAAAACAAGTTCAAACTTCTCATAATCAACCCCGTTCCTGCTACCGCCACCTAGTGGTGAGGAGGCTGTACAGCAGCTGAGGTGATTGTGCGTTTGATTAAAAATGTTCAAATAAATTAACATTTTAAAAAACAGCATTGGCAGCAGAATTATTCAAAACAAACAGTTAAAATAGCTCCCGTTTGGCTTTAAGACTGGATCTTATTCTGGAAACACATTGGTTCCCTTTCAAAATAAAAGTCTAGATCTACTAAAATAGTTTTTTATGAATTGAATGGTTTTTTTCCTCTTCTCAGTGACACAGACACACAAACACACCGTCAGAAACCAGACTGACACCTTTATACTGACAACTGAAGCGCTGATGAGTTTAGGTTCATTGTTCTGCTCTGAGGTTTCGTTTTGGAACGGTGACAATCTTGGCAGCAGTTTTTATTAACTTGTAAACAGACAATATTCCTGCTTTGAATGATGATATAAAAGTCCCCCAAAGCTTCTACATTACTTCTCCTACAATTTGCTAATTTCTCTCTAAATGACCACTTTCCAGTCGTCCATTGTGCACAAAGGACAGCCTGTACTCGGCCTTTCCTGGTTCCTTTTTTTTTGTCTGACCCTTTTATAATTGATTTCAAGCAGTAGTTATTTTTTCCAACACTTGCGCGGAAAAGAAAATGTGTTAACAGCCGTTAATTCATTGCAGTCATCTCAGTTTTACTGCGCAAAAAAAAATAAATCTGACACTCAAACAATAGCTGCTGACTTTAAAGCGCTATCAATTCCTACGATTCTAGAGAGCCAGTGAACGCAGCGCCGTCAGATCTCTGTCTTCTTTATTCTCTGCCAACTCAGTGACCCAGTTTGAAACGTTCTGCATCACGTCTGCGTTAAATGTCTTCAACGCCCTCCGTCGTTCTCCTCGTGAAACGAATCCTGGTTCTCACCATCAATCCCTCCACACACACACACACACGTGTGTGTGTCTTAGGCAGGAGCAGGTCAGTGGTTCATCTCGTCATAGTGAAGTGAAACCGTTAACGGTCTCACCTCCAGACGTGCAAATGGATGACATCACTGCAGAAAGGTCAGGTGGGGGTCGATCCGGTCGCCCTCAGCAGCTTTACCTTCTGCTTTACCGGCCAATAAAACAGTCAGAAAGGTTTGACTGGCGTCTGATTGGTCAGCTTTGACAGCTTAGTGTGCTACGTGAGGTTAGCTTCACCCCGATGGAGCTGCGTCTAACGGTGTGTGTGTGTGTGTGTGTGTGTGTGTGTCCGCAGGGCTGAACGAGTGTGTGATCAACAACGGCGGCTGCTCCCACGTCTGCATGGATCGACCAATCGGCTTCGAGTGCCAGTGCCCCACCGGCTACCAGCTGCTGGACAAGAAGACGTGTGGCGGTAAGTGTGTGTGTTTGTGTGTGTGTGTGTGTGTGTGTGTGTGTGTGTGTGTGTGTGTGTGTGTGTGTGTGACTCCCACAGTGAATCACACACACACACACACACACACTCCCCCCCTCGGTGTCCTTCACACCTTCCCCGTCGTCCTCTCAGCCACGTTTCCCCGTCACACTCCAGGAAGAAAGCGCCTGAGGTGTGAGATGAAGAGCGGCGCCCCTCGTCTTCCTCAGCGTGTTCCTGCAGCACACACTCCACTCGTCACTCTCTAGAGATCGTCGTCGTATTTTAATATTTAGGCGTTTACTTACGAGCCCGAATGAACGGCCGTGTGTCTCTGCAGACATCGACGAGTGTGAGAACCCGAACGCCTGCAGTCAGATCTGCATCAACTACAAGGGAGACTTCAAGTGTGAATGCCACGAGGGCTACGAGATGGACCCGGTGACCAAGACCTGCAAAGCAGAGGGTGAGTCTGAGCTCTGTATCTAAACCACCTGAGTCAAACTCAAGGCCCGGGGGCCAAATGTGGCCCTCCCCATCATGTTAAGATAAGATATTCATCCCAAACTGGGGAATTGAAATGTTGCGGCAGCATTCAGACACACAGAATGAACAGAAACAGGGGCGAGCCGACCGTTAATGAGAGAAAATCACGTCTGCCCTCCACAGGTAGCATCCGTTAGCATCCATTAGCATCCGTACCATTTTTTTTTTCTTTTTTAAAATTTTTTTTGCCCACAAATTGTTTTTTTGTTGGTTTCCAGAGGATGAATCATGACCATGAGCTTTTCTTCTAACGCCACCAACAGGTTCATATTTGTGATTATCTGAGGTAATGTCAGAGGAAAGGTCATCAAAACAAAAAATGTGTCACTAATTTCAGGACAAGTAGCATCCAGCGCCACCTAGTGGTCCAATCTTTATTCTTGTTACACTTGTTAACCACCCGCAAATAACGAAATTCCGCAATAGAGCGACAAACTATTTATTTTATTTAAAAAATTATTATTTTATCAAAAAAATAATAATCATAATAATTTATGTAATTATTTTTTTTTTTTTAATTTAATTTAAATTTAATTTTTAAAAAATCCAATAAAAAAAAAAAATTATTTACGGTAATTTAAACGTTTCTGAACCCTTCCCATACTGATATAAATTTTTTCCCACACTCTGATGAATACTTTAAAGCACTTTTAAGTTTTCCTTTAACACAAGTGTGCTTTGCGTGTGCTTTGCGTGTGCTTTGCGTGTGCTTTGCGTGTGCAGGTAAGAGCCCCTACCTGCTGTTCACCAACCGGCACGAGATCCGGCGGCTGGAGCTGGTGAAGCGGGACTACAGCCAGGTGGTGTCCACCCAGAAGAACGCCGTGGCGCTCGACCTGGACGTGGCCAACAACCGCGTGTTCTGGTGCGACCGCTTCCACCGCAGGATCTACAGGTACACACACACACACACACACACACACACACACTCAGCTCTGCAGCCACTTTGCGGTGATCGATTCGCTGATGATGCGCGACTTTAATCGTACGGATCCTTTCAGCGCCTTCATCCACGAGGCGGCCGACCCCGCCCAGCAGGTGCCGCTGGTGGACTCGCTGCTGCACACCCCCGTGGGTCTGGCTCTGGATTGGCTGCAGCACAACCTGTACTGGACCGACTCCGGGGACAAGTCCATCTCCGTGGTGTCGGTGGACGCCACCAAGAGACGCGTCCTCATCAGCAGCGACCTGAGCGAACCGCGGGCCATCGCGCTCGACCCCCACCACGGGTAAGTGTGTGTGTGTGTGTGTGATTTCTCCCTTTCCTGGATGATGAGATAAACACAAACAGAACCACAAATAAACTCCCGTTGGCACGGCGACAGACGTTCGGCGGTAACGCTGCACATTTCTTACTCTGACGCCAAATGGGTTCCATCCCTGCGGGGGAAATTCGCTTAACGCCAACGACACACATTTACGCAGAAGCGACGGCGCCAGTCGCTGCACGTTTCACAGCTGCGAACGCCGAGTAATATCCCATAATAACCGTCATGACGACGCATAACTCAATAACGGCTCTTAACGGCGACGCTTTTAACACTCGGCTTTGGTTAAAACCTGCAACAAATCACAGCAGCAGAAGTTCAGATATTTACCGCCGACAGGAAGTTGGAATCAGCTGTTCACGAAACAGCGGCTGATGCTGCGTTATTGATCATGTGACAGCGCTGTGATGTCACGAAAGGTCAGCGGCAGCGGACACTCGTCTTCCGATAGGCTCGTGTTCTTTGTTACAGTCACCGTTGTGGTTTTGTAGCGCGCTGCTAGCTGTTAGCATACGTTCCTCCCCTCCAGCCGGTCCCCTTGTCTCACAGCTGTTCTGTCCAGACATCAAACAGGAAGCTGAACTGTCACCTGTGTCTCACGACGTCTTTATATGAAATACAGACACTAAAGGTGGGACGTCACCTGTGTCTCACGACGTCTTTATATGAAATACAGACACTAAAGGCGGGACGTCACCTGTGTCTCACAATGTCTTTATATGAAATACAGACACTAAAGGCGGGACGTCACCTGTGTCTCACAATGTCTTTATATGAAATACAGACACTAAAGGCGGGACGTCACCTGTGTCTGACAACGTCTTTATATGAAATACAGACACTAAAGGCGGGACGTCACCTGTGTCTCACAATGTCTTTATATGAAATACAGACACTAAAGGCGGGACGTCACCTGTGTCTGACAACGTCTTTATATGAAATACAGACACTAAAGGCGGGACGTCACCTGTGTCTCACAATGTCTTTATATGAAATACAGACACTAAAGGCGGGGCGTCACCTGTGTCTCACAATGTCTTTATGAGATACTGACGCAAGAAGCTTGACATCACCTGTGTCTCAGTGTCTTACAAGAGAGACAGGCGCAAAAGACTGGATATCACCTGTGTCTCATAGTGTCTTTATATGAAGTACAGTCACAAGAGGCTGGAGTCACCTGTGTCTCGCAACATCTTTATAAGAGAGACAGTCGCAACAGACTGGACATCACCTGTGTCTCACAGTGTGTCTATAAGAAAGACAGACACAACAGACTGGACATCACCTGTGTCTCACAGTGTGTCTATAAGAAAGACAGACACAACAGACTGGACATCACCTGTGTCTCACAGTGTGTCTATAAGAAAGACAGACACAACAGACTGGACATCACCTGTGTCTCACAGTGTGTCTATAAGAAAGACAGACACAAAAGGCTGGACATCACCTGTGTCTCACAATGACAGACTGACTGATTGTGGAAACTAGTTAGGGGTTCCTCAGGGACATGGTTGTAACAGTTAAACACACCAGTAAATGTGGACCGTCCATGATGACCCAGAATCCTTTGCCTCTCTGCCCCCCCCCCCCCCCTCCAGCTTCATGTACTGGTCAGACTGGGGGACGCGAGCCAAGATCGAGAAGGCGGGGATGAACGGCGTGGACCGGCAGGTGCTGGTGGCCGACAACATCGAGTGGCCCAACGGCATCACGCTAGGTGAGTGTGTGTGTGTGTGTGTGTGTGTGTGTGTGTGTGTGTGTGTGTGTGTGAGTGTGTGTGTGTGTGTGTGTGTGTGTGTGTGTGTGTGTGTGCTGCATGTCTCCAGACGGTCTGAACAGGAAGCTCTTCATCACCTGAGTGAAGTTAAAGGTCAGCCGGCGTCCTGAGTGTGAACCGGAGGTGATGAAGCCGTCAGGCGGCGTCTGAGTGTTTCAGGTTTTATAGATCGACACGAGGAATCCTGCAGACGTGAGAATCTGACATTTTAAAAAGCAATCAATACCACCTAAAGGGATTTGATGGTCAGAGTCCACGAGTGCCGACTGCCAAGACAATCAATTTCTGCTCCAGGAAAGCTTTATCCCCGTGTGTGTGTGTGTGTGTGTGTGTGTGTGTGTGTGTGTGTGTGTGTCTGTGTGTGTGTGTGTGTGTGTGTGTGTGTGTGTGTGTGTGTGTGTGTGTGTGTCAGACGTGGCCAACAGGCGTCTATACTGGGTGGATTCCAAGCTGCACCTGGTGGCCAGCGTGGACCTGAACGGGGCGCACCGCCGCACCCACATGTCGTCGGCGGCGACGCTGGGACACCCCTACGCCCTCGCCGTGTTCGAGGTTCGTTCGCCATCGGCATCGTCTCGTTGTCGCCGCTACGCGTCCGTGCGTCCGCATCTCCACCGTCTGTCGATCGCAAGCCAGAGGCACAAAAACGTGTCGGTTCAGGGGAGACTGTTGAATTGTGGGGCGTCTTTGACGGCCTTGTTAGATTTAATTTCATGCTTTATTTGTGTTTTTATACTTATGACACATTTTTCCATTATGGCTCAGAATAAACTGCCGACGCAGCTCCTGTGTCTGGTTTCACATGACATCACATGATATAAATGTAATACACACACACACACACACACACACAGGTTTCTGAGGTCTACTTGCTGGAATCCATCCTGTAGTTTCTAAGGCAACCACAAAAATTGTAATCTCCTTTCTGAATCTGTCTTTTCAGGGAGAGAAATTAATGCAATAAAACACAAGTGCTGCAAAAATGTGTCTTAGAGTTGAGGGTGAACAGAATATTTTTTAACCAACACAGTTTTATAACCAGCCATCAAGGATGTGCAGAAATACTTGATAAAGTGAAAGACCAGGAGACCTGCTAGTTGTTGTGTTTTTGTTGACCCCGTTGCCACGGTAACGCAGCGACGCTCTCCTCACGCTCCAGGACCGGATCTACTGGACGGACCGGGACCGGGCGGCGGTCTTCATGGCCAACCGGCTGAACGGTCAGGACGTCCAGACGCTGGCCGAAAACCTCAACGACCCGCACGACATCGTGGTGTTCCACCGCCTCCGCCAGCCGCCAGGTGTGTGTGTGTGTGTGTGTGTGTGTGTGTGTGTGTGTGTGTGTGTGTGTGTCTCTCTCTGATCATCACATCACGTTCCCTCCACGGGTCTCCGATGACCCAGATGCGTGAATAAATGATGTGATGGTGGCGGGCGGCGGCGTGATCAAAGCAGCAGCCCAGCTGTCAGAGCCCCGCCTCCGGCCTGATGTTTCCACGACGACGACGACGTGTTTCCACATCCATCTCTGCCCTGTTTATATTTTTACGTTTCGCTGGGTTTCATCAGAATTCCGCCGTAAATCTTTCTTGTGTTCGTCCGTCTGCGTCCGACGCGTGACGACGTCTCGTCTCCAGGCCCCGACAGCTGTAACCTGGGGGGCGTGGCCAACGGCGGCTGCGAGTACCTGTGCCTCAAGGCGCCGCAGATCACCGAGCACTCGCCCAAGTACACCTGCGCCTGCCCCGACGGGCAGGACCCGGGGCCCGACATGAGGGGCTGCGTGCCAGGTGAGCGCCTTCAGGGGCAATAAGTGCCCCTACTGGGGCTTTATGGGCGGGGAGCACCTCAGTGCTGGGGGGTTGGGGGGGTAATGAGCCGTTGGTTTGCAGCATCCGTCGCTAACGCGCCTTCCTGTCGCTGCAGCAGCGCCCACCAACGACACGGCGCCTCCCGTTACCAGGGCGACCGTCGGCGAGGACTACTCCCCGCCTCCCTCGGGGGGCGTGTCGCAGGCGGATGCCACCCCGCACCTGACCACGTCTCCGCCCGGCGCCCCGGATCCCCGCACGCCCCTCCCCACCCTGAGGCCGGTGTCGTCCCAGGAGTCCAAGGCGCTGGGCTCCACCGCCACCGCCACGGTGGTGTCGACCACGCCCCTGGGGGACAGCAGCGTGTCGCAGCACTGTGAGTGATGCTAATGCTAATGCTAATGCTAATGCTAACACTCGTTTAGCTGCCACAGAGCTAACAGCCCCCCCCCCTTCATCCTCAGCTGGAAGCGAGCATTTCCTATTGGGCGAGAACCTGACGGTGGCTGTTCTGGGCGTGGTCATCCCCATCGGTGAGTCAGCCGCCATGTTTGTAGTCCGTGTCTGTCCACATTTCACTGTGATGTCACTTCCAACGAGACGATGCAGTGTGACATCACTGCGTTTGTGTCGGGTTCTCTACCTTTCATCTCTTAGCGTGTTCTTAGCGTGTTGTCCTGTAATAAGAAGCCGGCACGTCTGAAGTGCATGAAGTGTTTTCCCACCACTAGCGCTATGTAGCTAGTTGTTAGCAATGCTAACAGCGGCCATTTTTCATCAGTATTTAATTTTATTCATTGTCTTTTCTCAATAGTTTAACCTTAAGATTAAAATAAATAAGATGTAAATAAAATTAATAATTCACATTAAATAAATGAAAGTGAACACACACTAAAAACCCACACTTACTAACCAATGGGAGCGAAGGTAACTGGGGTTTATTTCGGTGCCACATTAATTATCTTCCCCTTGAAACACAAAAAAACGTCCGTGTTCCTCTCGCCGAGGGCGAAAAAAAAAAAAAAAGACATTATATAATTTATTCGCTAAAAAAATGAAATAATTAACAAACAGTTCAGCTTAACAAGCACTGTTAGTTTAAACCCCCCCTCCCCCCGTTGAGGACATTTTAAACTCACTTCCAGCCGGGTTGCTGATGAGCTTCCACACAGCCGGTGTATGAAACGACCCCTGCATGCCCCCCCCCACTTCATCTCCCACCATGGACGCCTTGTTAACGCCCCCCCCCCCTCCCCCTTTCCCGTGTCCCTGTGTCTTAAACGCATGCAGTTCCTATCGTTGCCACAGTGGTGTTCGGCCTGGTGTGCGCCGGTGTCTACCTGGTGTGGCGCAACTGGCGGCGCAACTCCACCAAGAGCATGAACTTCGACAACCCGGTTTACCGGAAAACCACCGGGGAGGGCGAGGAGGACGAGATCCACATCGGGCGGACGGACGCCATGGCGCACCACGCTCACCACCACCACCACCACCACCACCCCCCCTTCCCCCAGGGCATCAACGTGGGCGTGGTGGGCGCGGGGGCCGGCACCTGCCCGCAGTTCATCGCGCTGCCGCTAGGGGGCGGCATGCCCGATGCCGGGACGCACTGGTACGCGGAGCAGCCCATGCTCGCCACGGCGAAGTGACCCGCCAGGGACCGGGTACCGGCGCCGCTCAGGGACGAATGGGACGCAGCGAATAACATGTCGTCGTGTTCAGCCAATCACAGCCAAGCAATCCCCCGGTGACAGTTTCCATGTGACAAACTTAAGGTTTCAAATCGTGTCATACCTCCGTTTCCTAGGTAACGCCTATCCTCCGGTGGACCTTTGAGGATTTATTCCTGATTTATTTCCGTTTCATAAACTCTTTCCGGCCAAAACTGGAATTTCGGAGTGTGTGTGTGTGTGTGTGTGTGTGTGTGTGTGTGTGTGTGTGTGTGTGTTGGCTCTTATGCTCCCTGATTGGACGCGACACAGGTCCTGTTTCACCCCAGATAACGTGTTTGTTCGGGCTTCGCGTCATCGCTGGCGTAGCGCCGACTCCCAAAAATTCACGTCGGAACGGAACGCAAACGTTTTCCTAAGTCGATCTGAGAGGTTAGATTTTTATTTGACCTTTAACCCCCTGAGTTTTGAGAGATTTCAGCGACTGAGGCACAGGCGCTCTGGGATTAGTGGGGATGTTGGTGTTTAGTGGTTGGAGAAAAGCAATAGACCGCAGAAAAGGGAAATTACACATTTATTCGATCATCCACTGTGATAACTAAATAAATTCTGGGATGGCGGCGACGCGCGCTTGCCCTCCGAAAAAAACCGCCAGACTGCGCCCTTGTCTCACGACACGAGACGCGCACACGTTAAATCCACGCGTGTGCACGGAAGAAACAGCCATGTCAGCCCCCCTTCGGGGCCAAAATCTGGGCCGACACTTCTGTCACGTGTGGGCGGAGCCAGCTGGAAGCGACTAGTCACATGACCAAACGAGAACGTGACGTAATCGTTTTGAGAGCGCGTCGCCCCCCCCCCCCGACAGCGGACGCACGTCATGCTGATCCAGTCCTGTGATTCTGAACACTGTTATCATGAACCTCAAGTGTGTGTGTGTGTGTGTGTGTGTGTGTGTGTGTTCATTATTATGCATGTGAGTACTAACGTCCTTCCCTCAGCCATATTGAACAGTTTTGTACGCTCTTTGTTGCACAACCCTCTTAGAATGCCTTCTATATTGTGAATTGCATGGAAGGAAACGTGTGTGTGTGTGTGTGTGTGTGTGTGTGTGTGTGTGTGTGTGTGTGTGTGTATTTGAGGGTGCTTTTTGATTCATTGATTTGTAAATAAATATGCTTTCATAAGGTTTTTGATATTGTAAAATATAATTATGTGAGACAGAAGATGTACATAAGATTTTAGATAAAGTGCTGACAGGTGAGTTAATTTATTCGTAATGGGGGGGAGGAGTGCTGCGTTCACTGACCGTCAGGAATCCGACTACTCCTGTGGTTTCTTGTGCACCGTTTAACATTCTTTTTTTTTTGTTTGTTTGCCCACATCCAAACCCTGAAAAATTGTTGGCAGCGACCCCCGACCTCGGCGGTAATGAGGACATTGATTTTTGTGTTTGTGCCTTTTTTTTTTTTCTTTTCGTTCTCATTCTCTGGTGTTTTTCCACAAACGTGACTACAGCTGTAAAGACAAACTGAGCTGGTTCCACTTTGTTTTTCTCTGTCTCTTATGGGTTACTTTTGAATATCTCTATATATTGATATATAAAATCGGACTGAAAACTTCCTTCTTCTGTGGTTTTAATTCTACTTAAGAGAACATTTAACTTTTTAACTCAAACTTTAACGACAGATTTATGTGAAAATTTCAATTATTCGAACACAAAAAAAACACGTTTCTTATTTCCCTGCGACACACAGATGAACAGAGAATCTAAATAGCGCGTTGGAAGCTCATTTTGCTCATCTGTTCATACTAAAGTATATAAGAAGCTGCTTTTACTGTTACTGAGTCCATTCACACTCCACTCATCCACTCACAAAGGGACATAAAGGATGATAAATCCGTCCATTATCCTGATTAAACCGAAGCGATGCGGACGCCCTCACACTCCTCCTCCCTGCTCTTCGTCAGGACGGTGTGTGTGAGGCGTCTCGTGTTGTTCCAGCGGCGGCACAGATGTTCTTTACAGTCCAACGTGAACGTCTTTATTCGCCGCAGCGTGAAGGCCTTTTGGCGGGTGGGGGATGGTGTGTGTGTGTGTGTGTGTGTGTGTGTGTTGATGGAGAACGCTCCAGCTCCTCTTTTCCTTCACGTTTATCTGTGCTCTGGATCATTTCTCCATCCATCCTCTCTCACTCAGCTCTAATCCCACATACATGCTCACTTTAGGACTGTCATGGTCTTTCCATAGGCTGATGGTAAAATAGAGGAGCGGCGCCATCTGCTGGTGAAACTACAGAAGAGCTCTGACAATTTTATTAGATATTTTCTCTCATTTTATTAAAGGTACATCCTTTTGGGGGCGACTATTTAATGAAATCAACTTGCTTTATTCGCATCACAAATCCATCTGTTGAGCAATGCATCATGGGAGAAATACACATTTTATGTTAAAAGTGCTCGGCTGCTGCAGAAATACAAATAAAAAATTTTGTTTTCCCCTAAAAACACAAAATCTTTAATTAAGGGTCGACATTTCAAAATAAAAATAATAAATATATTTTCCATTTCATAGTTTGCAAAGCCAAGCTGTTTATTTAGATGTGCATTAACCAGCTTTAGAAGAACACAAACAATTTAAAACCAGAGCCGACATTAACATAGATTTTAAAGCAGCTCCTACAAAATAAAAGCCTGTAGAGGTTCTGGATGTCTGCAGCTCTACGAGGCTCTGGCTTTAGCGTGGGCCTGCAGGAGAGCGGCCGTATCCGTGTGGGAGCCTTGCATGGCGATGGAGAGGGCAGTCCGACCACGCTGGGGGGGGGCAAACAGAGTATAGGATCAGAACACAAACCTCACACCCAACCCCATTTAAAACACACGTGGTTTAACAGATTGTGCTTGAATGCATCCTCAGACAGTTGTGTTTTCATCCCTTAATAGAGACATTTAATCCAGACTGAATTCATTAGTCAAACTGGTTTTTGTGTCAACAGGAAACAGGCCGGCTCTTCTTCTCTTAAACGTCATTATAAAAGCAGAACGGAGTAAAAGAGGCGTTCGCGTTCCCTTTTTTCTGCCTCCGCCGGCTTCAGACAGGCAGATAAAGTCCAGATTAACTAATCTCAGCCCGATGTGTTCATGTCGCTCTGGATAAATCCTCCATTCATCCGCCCACGTCGTCCTCGCCGTGTCAGTCAACACGCTGCGGCTTCAATGCAGCTGAGCTGCTTTTATACCGCTGATGTCAAAAATCAGACGTGCGTTTCTTGAATGTGGATTTTTCAGTAGAAATGTTCGGATTAAATTAAATAAGCCTTCAAAAATTGAATTAGACGGGGCTGTTCACCAATATCAGCTTCCTGTTTGGCCTGTTTCCTGCTTTGTTTGAAGCTGATGCAGGTTTTTTTTTTAACCTTTTCTATTTGGGGCCGAATGCTAGAACCCAACCATCAACAGCATGTGTGTGTGTGTGTGTGTGTGTGTGTGTGTGTGTGTGTGTGTGTGTGTGTGTGTGTGTGTGTGTGTGTGTTCCTGTCACCTTGTCGGTCAGGCTGAGGTCACACTGGCTCCTCTCCAGCAGCAGCCTGGCGATGTGTGTGTGCCCCCTCTCCGAGGCGAACATCAGGGCCGTGGTTCCCTGGTTGTCTTGGATGTTGGCGTCGGCGCCGTGGCTCAGCAGCAGCCGGACCATCACGACGCGCCCGTGCCTCACCGCCAGGTGCAGCGCCGTCTGGCCCGTCTGCGGAGAAAAGAAGTTACCTTTATCTCCACGCCGCCACCCGTATTCACGCCGCGCCTTTAAACCAGAGTTTTTGGCATCAAATCGGAGGCGAGATACCCTCGATAATCCCTAATGTGGGTCGCCATGCCCGCTAAAAGCTCTTTAAAGCTCTGTCAGCCTAATTTCCTATAATCTTAATTACATCAGGTTATTTTCTCCAAGAGTCTCGGAGGAGTTTCTGAAAATGTTTCCACAAGCCGGGTCCCGATTTTCATCCACAGCCGCACGACATTGTCTAATTAATGCTCTATTGCAGTGGTCATCACCAGAAACCCCGCCCCCCTGCATTGTTTATCCCACCTGATTGGAGCGGATGTGGATGTTCCCCATCTCCATCAGCCTGCGCACCACCTCCATCCCCCCCGGGCCGTCAGGCACCGTCAGTGAGGCCAGCATCACCACCGTGTAGCCGGCGTTGTTCTGGAGGTTCACGTCACTCACGCCTGGAACACAGAAGCAGAATGAAGATGTTTGCACGTCGGCGTTTCATCCAATCGGGGTCTCGGGCGGCGCCGTGATGTCACCGGTGTCCAGCAGCAGGCTGACGATGCTGTAGTTGCAGTGGGACACGCTGTAATGGAGCACCGTGTTGCCGTTGCCGTCGGCCATGTTCACCAGGAACGCCAGCAGGGAGGGCGTGGTCGTCTTCACCTCCCTCAGGTAGACGGCGAACTCGCTGGCCACCGAGGACTCCTCCGCCGCCACGCGGAACCAGTGCTTGAACAACACAACCAGGGCCTTCCTCTGGGGAACCAGACAAACAGAAGGACACGATTGATCACTTCTGGTGACGGTCGTGATCGGAAGTCGTTTCCTACATCCGTGTCTGACAGAAAGGAAGTAGGGGCGTCTCTGAGGAGGTGTTTCTGACCACCTGATGAGCATAGGTAGAATTACCTGGCTGTTAAATTGTTTTGGTGCTGATCTGATTTAGTTTATTTGAGCTTTTTTCCAAAATTAAAAAAAAATGCTGTTAAAAAAGGTCAAAAAAAGGTTTCGTAAAACCAAAACAAGGAGCTGAAAGGTGCTAAAAGAGAAACCACGGAGTTGTCTTCATTGTCACTGTGCAACCCATTCGTTAGAGTTTTTATTATCCACTTTTGATATAAAAACTCACAATTACACCTTTAAAATCAAGAAATACTCATATATTGTTTTCACCGTTTTTTAGCGCCTCCTGCTGGTCGTGAGAGTAATAGCACGCCATTAAGACAGTTATGATGCCAAACTGCTGGCTTTAGCCTATCCCATCATTAGAGTGGTACCCCCCACCACCACCATGTTCAGCCCCTCCCAGCTGCTCACCATGTCATCATTGGGGTTGTCCACGTTGTCCATGTGGTCATTGAGGAACTGACAGGCGGCTGTAAAATCCAAACTCGCCTCCTCCCTGGAGAGCGGAGCACACGGAGCCTTCAGTCAGATCGTGACGTGAAATCGCCGGCGCCGTTCAAACAGGAAGCATCACAGATGAACCGACGACGCATTCGTTCCGGTCCCCTCACCTGCCCCCGGTGGGGGTGCTTTCAGGGCCCGGGCTGGCCTCCATCTGTCCTCCTGGGGGCTGTGGTTTCATCCTGCCGGTTTCCTCCTCGGCACCTCCATCTGTCCTCCCAGATCCTCCAGATACCATCCGTCTGTCTGGACTGTCTCGCCTCGCCTCTGGGGCTTCATCCACCCCCCCGGGGTTGATGCTGCTGCCCTCATCCTCCTCATGCTGGCCTTCACTTAAAGGAATTATGGCCAAAAAAATGGGAATTAAAACTACTTGAAACCCAATTCCCGGTTAATGTCAGCGACTCAGTCAACACTGCTCCGCTTTGCAATGAATGGAGAATATATTGTAGAGAATGCAGTTGTCTTAAAACAGCTGAGTCGTCACTTTTCTCCTCTAAATGATGGCTTTAGAGGGCGGGGCTTTCATTTTTCGGGCCAAATTATGGTGCTTTTCTCAGACCAAACTGTAGAACAAAATCTTAAACAGTGTGTTGGTTTAACAGACTATCAGACAAGTCAGAGACTATCGTCTACCAACCCGTCATTAACGCCCCCAGCTTGCAGGCCATCTGCCCCCCTCCCGCATCTGTCCGTCCCGGTGATGGACTTAGATTCTACATCGAAGACAAACGGAGAAAACATATCAAAGCGTAACTGAACAGAAACATTCAACTTTCCCAATGGAACACACATTTATATCAATAGATTTAGAGTAACAAACTGAACGGCACCTCCGTGCTGAGTCAGTTCTCCTTCCCTGTTGGTGTGCTGGGTGTAGCAGGAAGTCAGGATGTCGACGAGTGACATCATTTCCTGTTGCAGAGCGTTGACTTTGGGGTCTGGATGCTGCAGAGGTTTCCCCTCCTCTCCTGATCGATGCCCTTCGCACAAACATTCCCACTGCTGATCCAGGAGAGTCTTGATCTTGTGGATGTGGTGGACGACCTCATGGGTGTCCACGCCATCATCCGACGCTTCCCCAGGTCCCACAGACACCAGTGGACCGTCAACGAGGGCGTCTTGTGGACCTCCTTGTCCGTTTGTGATGATAACAGTCCTTCCTGTCATATCTGGACCCGTAGATGATCCACCGTGTGGTTCCAGAGATCTGACCACCGCCACATCTCCATCCTGGTCTACCATGACTCTTTCCGCACAAACCCACACGCCAGGATTACTGATGAGGTTCTCAATCTTCCTGTCCTTCTTCCTGCTCTCCTCTTGTTGCTCCCTCAGATGCTCCGAGGTCCTCTGGAGCTCCAAGCCGGTGTCGTGGAGCTTCTGCTCCAGCGCCGCCACCTTCGCCTGCAGGGAGGTCACCGTCAGCAGCTCGTCCAGGTCCGTGCTGGTTCTCCACTCATGCGACGGATTAGAGTCCTCGCGACTGAAGTTGTGCTTCCTCGGAAACATGATGTGACTCTCGTGACGAGGCCTCTTGTTGTCCACCGCTCCATAGTGGCACAAGGTGTGGGTATCTGCAGTTCCATTCCTCGAAGGGGGCGGGATGTGTGGATTCAGGCCCAGACGGATCTGCTCCCGTTCTTCCTGCAGCGAACAGATTTGCGCCTGGAGTTCTGGGATGACCTTTACCTCCGCCTCCAGCTCGGACACACGTTCGACAGCTTCCCTCAGGCGCCTGAACAGCTCTGAACAGTCTTTGGTCTGAGGGCTATGAGAGGAGTAGAAGACGTCCTCGCAAGAGATGTTCCTACCCCCAAGGTGATCCCTGGAGCTCCGAAGGCTGCCGGGGTCGTCGGTGGATTCCGATCCCTGTCTCAGCAGAACCGTGAGGGGCAGGCTGGAGGCCCGGAGGAGGTGGGGTCGGATGTGCTCCCCTAGAGGTTGCTCATCAAACTCCTTGATTCTGGCTTCCATTTCCGTGAGCACCATAGGAGAAAGTGGAGACCTGTGATCGTTAATCCGGGAAGCGTATCCATGGGGATGGGTGTCTGACAGCCGGGACCGGGGCCCCAGAGCTCCAGTGGACCCCCAGGGGCTTGGACGGTAGCCAAACCCGGATGGGTTGAGGTGTCTGGGAAGAGTGCTCGATCGGGTCCCCTTGCTTCGGCGATGGATGGGGACTCTTTTGATGGTGTTGCCTTTCTCAATGTCATCGACGTACTTCAGGAAGTCCAGGTCGAGTCGAAAGCCGTAGGGGGTTTCCACGGAATACGGGGGCTTCCCTTTAACGCCGTACTCCATCTTTTTATGAGGGTGGATATTTCCTGTGAACATTAAAGAAGTCGTTTAGGATCGATCACACATATCTGATTCGGAGAGATTCTTCCGACGTTGCAGTACCGTTGTGCGCTTCCGTCATTTTCTCGTCTTCAGTCCTCCCAACAGTTTGCCGTCACATGACTTGTCTGGACCTTCGATGCCTGTCAAAACAAGCAAAATCAAATCAACTGGGAGCCGCCGACACACGAGAAACTCATTAGCGTTCATTCAGCAGCGACTGGAGTGGTTATTGTTGTGCTGCTCATGATTACTGAAGGAGAAACAGCAGAACTTCAGCACCGACGTCCACTTGAGGTTTAGCTGTGTTATTTTTGCTAAGAGGCAGTCTTAATTTTCTAACCAGACGAGAATCAGTCTAGACAGTAAAGCTTAGTGCGCTTTCAGATCCAGAGCAGAGCACAAAACACAAAACGTTGAACTTCATTTGAGTTCTGTCTCTGTTCGTCCTTCCTTGCTTCCTTCCCTTCCTTCCTTCCCGTCCTCTTGGCTTCTGTCACACTGCCTCATTTCTTCCATGCATCATGCTACTACTATGCAACAGGCCTGATGCTCGCTTGATTACAGCCTTGCCGTCCAGGACCAGAGATGAAAATAGCTGGAGACTGTTTGGTCCAGCCGCTCTGCCTGGTGGAGCAAACACACTCCTTCAGACACAAACATAGACGACCGTTATTGTCCTCCCCCCTCCCTGGTTTTTTCTCACAGTCCCCTCTGATTCAGCTTTTGGTCTCTGCTTGAACCACAAGATGTGACGGAGTTTTGTCTTCATGGGTCGACACCCTCAACCCTTCCCTCTCCTAAACCACCAATCTTTCTGGCAGCTCCTGTTGGGGCACCACAGTCACCGAGCAGCAGCCTCTAACATGTCAGCTATGCAGTAAACAGATCAACCCCCCCAAAATGTTTACTCACAGAATTCACACACAGTAAGCGATAAAATAACAGCTTTGTCTTTTCAAAGGTAAAAAACTGACATTGAAACCACAATTAAGCACATGTATGTTTCCACTTCCTGGATGGGTGGAGTTTAACTTGATAACACTATTGCATGTGAGAATCGTGCAAAAAAACTTGTAAATTAACTAAATCTGACTTAATATATCTATTACTAACAAACTCAAAGCCCAGCTGTTTCTTTGTGATCCATGCAAACCAACTGGGCAGGTGTGTTATCAGCAAGAAGAAAGGAATGGAATGGTGGTCGAGGGGGGTGGACAGCGAGGGAGGGGGGCGAGTGACAGCAAAGTGGTAAAAAAATTCATTAGGAGTTATATTTGGCTCTAAAGCACAAATAAAAACAGATAAACATCCCTGCAGGGAGGGGCCAAAGCGCCGGAGTTTGGCTGAGGATGCAAAGGTCACCCACACACACACACCTGCATCTCTTTATACCCTGGTAACAGCGATGCAATCTGGTATTCTGAGCACATACTGAGAGACGAATGAGCAAAAATACTGGAATAAAGCAATAACAGATAAAATATGAAATAATAAAAACCCAGATAAAACATTTGACTGTTGAACTTCCAACCACTTCTTGTGCCAGAGATTCTTGAGCTGTGAATTCCTTCTATTCTTGGTTCAACTGTGATTGATAGGTTATTGTACTGATCTACGTTTTTCTATTAAATCAAAGGTTTCAAATGCCTAAAGTCCAGAACAATAACTTTGATGTATAGCGTACGATAAAAATATTTTATCAACTCTGATTCCACTGAAACCAGACGTTGGTGCTTCTTTTCAGACATTCTCACTCTGGACACATTTTCTTTGCACTGATTCTGATATGAAACATAAACTCTCTTTATCATCAAGCTGGAAAAACAACGTAAGCACTAAAACCTCTTGATCCAGCCCCAGGCATGACCATTTTTAGAGTCCTTTGTGTTGGCCTTACAGAACCGAACACATGCTTAGCATTGGAGCTAATGAGGTATCATGTTGTCCATTTAGTGCTGTTTTATGATGTACAGAGAAACCTTTCAGTGTTCCATCGGTCCGGTCTAAATATAGCCCATACATGGGGCTCTGAAGCACATGTCAGGAGAGGAAACCCGGACACGTGTGTTTATTTCATCATCTAACAGATGATGGGCGAGTCCAGCGACCTCCGGGCAGCCAGACGACCCGGTAGGACGGGGGTATAAATCACTTTAGTCTGGCTTTGGTATTAGCTTACTAACCACAGGTCTGGACGGCCAAGCACCTGTTGCCCCAGTTGCCCCAGACGGATTGTTGGTCTCGCTGCTGGTTTTCAGGGGATTAACGAACATTAAGGAAATACGAGACGTTCAGAGGTTCCGTTGACTAGAACGACCTCTGTTTCTAGTCTTTATGCTAAGCTAAGCTAACCTCCAGCGGTATTTTTTACTCTCTTTCTCTTAGACAAAAAATGGATTCTTCTTGTTTCACCCAAAAATTTCAAACCATTCCTTTGGGAAATATGAAAATTTCAAAAACATTCAGGCATAGGAATGTCCACTTTTAGACCATTTATTGCCTTCCTGACAGACAATGATGTGAAATCCACACTGCTGCAGCCCACAGGCTTATTATGCTTAAATACAGCCTTACATGAAACTTTTTCCACCGCAGAGAAAACAATATAGAAGGGTTGGGGTTAAGGTTCGGGCCATTCTGAGGAGACGCTGCTGAGCTCCATCCACATTTCTGCGGTGCAGGTTTTAATTGTGCATGCAGCTCACAGGAAGCTCCAGAAATGAAACATAAAAATATTTGCTTTGCCTGAAACAGAACCAAACCAACGGTACCGTAGGCCGGCTCTTCCACCTCGTCTTCCTCCTCCTCCGGCCGCTACTGACACATCTTAAACTTCCTGCATCAGCATGAACCTCATAATCACAACATCTCCAACCGCGACATTCTTTACCAACACCACAAATATGAGCTCCCGACATGGCCAGAGGGTCGACCTCCCACTGGAGAGAAGATCGACGCCCGAGGCTGAGATAAGGAGGAAGGAATAATTTTAGAATTCAAATGGATGTCAGCAGCACTTAACCTTTGGTTTAGACCAGGATGGGGCCAGAACACATTTTTAGACTCCGAGGAACAGCTTTGGTTTTATTGGTCGATCACTGCGGTGCAGACATTGACATCTATTGGATGTCTTGGTGGCTTTAGAGCCACCAAGATGTTGACTTCTACTGTTTGATTGAAACGGCTGGAAATGATCCCTTGACTTGTTGGTGTTACACCATAATCAATGAACCAATCATCACATCCAATCCAGACACAACTTTAAGGGCGTCACGCTGAAGGAGGAGGGAGTCTCTGCTTTGCATCTTCTGTGTTGCACTAATTAGCATAAGGATGCTAACCCATTGAAATAGAAGCATTGTTATCTTAGCATTTAGCTCAAAAACCACTTCTCACAGAGATTCAGAGTCTTTCTTTGGGGTTTTTTGGGGGGAACTCTTGCAGGGTGAACTTGCACAGCTCCAGCCATCCACTGTTTTTACGCATAATGCGTGGATTCCTACCCTAAAAACGTGTTTTTTAAAGTATCTGCAGCTAACTTTCTGTGCTACATGTTTATCTACATGTTCCCTCATCTATGTTCTGTTCCTGGAAGAAAAGAAAAGCATTCCTTTCATTGACTTTCTTGGCCGTTCACAACCGCAGTATTTTTCCAGCACACAACTCTCCACCATGTCTTCTGCTGCAGAGTTGATTCAGAAACCAAAACCAACTGTTTGGATTCTAGTTCCCTTCTCACTCCTCGCTCCGTCTGTCTCCTCTGTTTTCCTGTCAGACTCACATTTATGAAGACTTCCCTAGAAATCCCCTGATGTGCACCTTCTCAGTTTTTGTCTTTGGACTTTTTGGACCCATCCTGGTCCAAGTCCAACAACAACAACAACAGGGTTGGATTTGTGTGGTGGCATCCCAAAGCCTCATTGTGTAGTATGTGGAGCGAAAGCTCATAGGACCAACCAGCTGCCAGGGACTTCACCCGGGGAGGAAAACTGTGGTATGTCGACACGGCAGGGTTAAAATAGAACCTGCGTTCATGTGGACATGTGTTATTGTGCTGCTGCGCTTCTGCCCAATAAGCGTAAATGTACTCTAAATAAAAATGTTCATTTAATTTGACATTTAATCTTTAAAAAGGAAATTTTCTTACGAGTCAGATCAGTTTCCATCACGTGTCTGGAAGTAGTTTCAGCACAAAATCTAAAAGAGCCTCAAGCGGTCCCAAATCAAAAACTTTCAAGGTTCATTTCAAGGAACATTAAGCTTATAAGGTGTGATGAAGCATCCAATGAGAGATGAGTATTAAAGCAGAACCTACCAGGTGTGTGTCCAGCAGCTTCTTGTCTTCTTCTGGCTGGTGTTGGGGTGTGTGTGTGTGTGTGTGTGTGTGTGTGTGTGTGTGTGTGTGTGTGTGTGTGTGTGTGTGTGTGTGTGTGTATGTATGTGTGTCGGGCGTTCCTCTCCACTCTGCTGTCAGCTCAGCTGCTGGTGTGTCTCCTCAGAGGTTAGGGTGGTGCTGTCAAGGAGACGGGTGTGTGTGTGTGTGTGTGTGTGTGTGTGTGTGTGTGTATGTGTGTGTGTGAAATACCAATGTGTTTGAGCCCTGCCATAACAGAAGCTGGGTCCGCTTTGTGTGAAGGGAGGGGCTCTGACGCACAGGGCCACGCCCACCTCTTCAGACGGGAGCCAATGGGAGTCGGGACTGGTAGCCAGCTGGGATCCTGATGGAAACATGAAAATGTGGAACGTCTGTGGGGAAGTGAGTGAAAGTACTTCCTGTGTGGCGTCATAAATAACGGCGGGGACCACAGGGGGAGAGCGGGGGCTTTCTCGCCTACTGGGGGGTTAAATGTCTCATTGGATGTCTGTCATTCTTCAAAGATCCCCTTTCAACCCTGACCCCTACGCCTTCCCTCCTGGGACATAATTACTAATTCCCTAAAGTAAAAGCGTTGTTATTTATTTTATTTTTTATCTAAGAAACTTATTTTTTCCTAGTTGTTAAAGTATTTCAATGACTCTCTGGTTATTTTACCTCCCTGCACAGAATAAGAGGTAAAAGAAAAAGAACTGAGGCCATCTAGCGGACAGGTAGGGAATGACAGTCAGTGGTTTGGAGGAAGCAGAAACAGGACTGAAGTACAAAATGTTCACACTCAGATTATTTTTTCCTTTTCATGTCATTTTTGTGTTTGTTTCCTGTAGACATGTGTTTCCCATCGCATGGGGAAACCATGTGTCACTGGAAATATCCGACGCTTGAAAAGTAGAACAAACTGGGCAGCTTCAATGGAGGGTTTGACACCAGGAAACGGGAGAGTCTCCGACGAAACTGCAACCGCCGCCTTCTGCATGTATGGAAAAGGAATTAGTAAGAATTAGCGAGAAATGGTCCTTTTCCATTACCGAAGCAGAAAGCTGACTCCGAGAGGGATTGTGGTTTGACTGGAGGGAGAGAGAGAGACAAAAACGTCTTTATTGGAGCGTACGACTGCTGACAAACTGACCACACATTAAAAAAAAAAAAAAAAAAAGTCCTGGTCAAAAACAAGAACATTCTTCAAGGCAGTTTGAAAATAAAAAGATCTACATCTCAGGTTGAGAACATCACTTTTAGGAAAAATGAACTAAATATAATGTAATAAAAATATTAGTAGAAATATGAGCTGCGACGGATTAACATGAAAATGAAAAGTATGTTTTGCCTGCAGGGTGTTCCATTTCCACCCGTTTGTGGAAGCTGCCTCCTGGTGGTAAGTCAAACACTGCCAAGAGGCAGGAACTCGTTTCAGCAAAAATTATGGGATGTTATTGGAGCTGCAGAATTGTTACGGAAGCTTTATGTTACTTGAACATTTTGGGAAATATTAGAGTCTAATGTGTTTTAGCGTTTCGCATCTGAAGTGGGTTCAGTCCAGCTGACTTCTTCCCCAAACAACGTCTGTTATATAACCGTCAAACCTCATTGGTCTGTGCACTAATGTTCACAATAGATAACAGATCCTGGTCGGAAATAAAAATCTTTGTTAACATTTTAAAACATGAAGAATATAAAAAATTAAGTTACAATTATAAACTTAAATTAAAATTAAAATTGAAGGAAAATGGGTTCCAATTTGTTTTAAAAATTAAGATTAAATTTAAAGAAAATAAAAATTTAAATTAAACTAAAAGTAAAATTAAAGGCTATCCCAAGGGGGTGTGTTTGTAGTTAGATTGTAGAACCATTGTGAAGAACTTTATCAAGCTACATCTATTTTAGTGTTTGACACCATCTAGAGTGTTGATTTTACGTGTTATTTCACATTATTTTATTTGTTTTTATCTGATTTTATTTCCGTTTTCAACCTATTTTATTTGATTTTATTTGATGCCTGCATGAACGACATTCTTCCTGAGCAGAGGAGGAAGCTCCGTCTTCTCAAACAAAGACAGGAAGTGGTATGCTTGAGCGTCGATGACGTCAGCACGGCGTGATGACCTCAGCGATCCACCTTCAACCCACGTACCAGTACACCACCTCCGTCACACTACACCCCCTTGCCCTCCTGGTGGCCCCCGTACTAAACGGCCCTGACTCTTTGAAGTCGGCGTGTTTGCAGCCGTGCATCCTCCCGTCCAGAACAAGGGGCCCCTCGCCGTAGTCGGGCTCGCAGACTGTTTCCTGTGTACACATGGGGGGCCCGTGTGACCCCTGCACCCGTATGAGTTAACATTTAACAGAGGAAAGCAGGGGTTATGTTTCAAACCCCCGTTTCCACCTGCGTCTGGTTTCTTGGACCGTGCGCGTCGAGCAAAGGCCGAAGGAGTCGTGTTGCAGAAGTAAATGTCAAGCCGTCCTCGCAAACCCCTGAATGGAATGACATTCAGTGCAGAGAGGAAACATGTGAGTCAGGTGGCCTTTAAGTCTGTGGAACTGAACTAGAAATAATTAACGCGGCTCCATTTCACCTGTTTGCACTTCCTGTCACTTCCTGGTCATCAAAAGTCAGACACACCCCTTTATGTTTGATGGCTCTGTTAGATTTCATTAAGTTTCACAGTTAATCCACTAATAGTTAATATCAACTAGTAAAACAGTCAGAGTTCAGAGGTTAATGCTTCCAGGCAGAAACCTGACCTGGACAACATTGGTTCCTACATCATTTAGTTCCTACAGGAGGACAACATTGGTTCCTACATCATTTAGTTCCTACAGGAGGACAACATTTGTTCCTACATCATTTAGTTCCTATAGGAGGACAACATTTGTTCCTACATCATTGAGTTCCTACAGGAGCACAACATTGGTTCCTACATCATTTAGTTCCTACAGGAGGACAACATTGGTTCCTACATCATTTAGTTCCTACAGGAGGACAACATTGGTTCCTACATCATTTAGTTCCTACAGGAGGACAACATTGGTTCCTCCATCATTTAGTTCCTACAGGAGGACAACATTTGTTCCTACACCATTGAGTTCCTACAGGAGGACAACATTTGTTCCTACATCATTTAGTTCCTACAGGAGCACAACATTGGTTCCTACATCATTGAGTTCCTACAGGAGCACAACATTGGTTCCTACATTTTTTAGTTCCTACAGGTAGTCTATTGTCTACATTGTTGCTCTAACTTTTATCTGACTTTAACCTGAATTGTCTTCAGTCTCCATGTTGGTGAATGTCTCCATGAACAGAAATGCATTGTGGGTTCGTTTCCCGCTCAGAAGTTCACAGAGATGTGGAGAAAGGAAGGACAAAACACTAACAGGGAAGACCAAAAGACCACAGGAAGTGACATCAGAGCGATCAGAGCAAACTGTTCACTGAGTCTGAGATCTGCTGACTCATGCTAACATGACATGTGAAATCTGAATCTATGGAGTGTTAATGTTACATTTTATAGACTGTTAGCATTAGCATTAGGCTACATTTGATTGGCTCTTATCCATGGTCCTGAAGCCAAATTAGACCATCGTCATCATCATCATCATTTTGGCGCACAAAATTAAAAGATTATTTTTTTCATTTTAACTTTGTATTAAATATAAATTTTAAACTATTCCGAATTTAATTAGGGTATTAACCTCAAAAAGAATTAGGCCTGTTGATTATTTTTCATCTTTGTTTTTTGGACAAATTGGAAATTCCTTTTGTTGTTGATGATGATAATGTTGAAGGAATTGATCAATTTCCAACATCCCCGTCGGTGGGAGGAACCGGCATCAGACTATCAATCGGACGAACTGGTTAATGATTGACTGATTCCAGATGTTATATAATGCCACAGACCCCCGTCCAGCGAGTCCGACCCAGTGGAGGCGCCACCAACACACCTCTGGGGCAGCAGCACAGCCACAACATGAGGAGGACGATAATCCCCTTCCTGCTCCTTGTTGCCGCCTGCATCCCTGCCCTCTGGGGCAAACGGGACCAGCCCACCCCCCAGCCTGAAACCCACTCCGGCTTCGCCGGCCTGGACGACGTGCGTCTCCTGGCCAACGGCCTCCTCCAGCTGGGCCACAGCCTGCGGGACTTCGTGCAGAAGACGAAGGGGCAGATAAAGGACATCTTCCAGAAGCTGAGCAGCTTCGACAGTGGCTTCCTCCAGCTGTCGGAGCTCGCCAGCGAAATCAAAGAGGAAGAAGAGGAGCTGAAGAAGACGGCGGTGTTGCTGAAGGCCAACAGCGAGGAGATCAAGGGGCTGTCCTTCCAGGTCAGCTCCAAGGTGGACAGTATGCTGCAGGAGAAGAGTCACCTGCAGAGCAAACTGGACGGCCTGGAGGAGAAGCTGAGCAGCCTGTCCAACGGCCTGGCGACGGGTGAACAGGCGGCGGACATCAACAGCCTCAGGGTGAGTCACCCGTTGTTACCAAGGACACGATTCCTCTTGTTGGAAAGATAGAAACTCCACGTTTCCACTGTCTCCTTCAGGACATGATCCGAGCCCAGGAGCAGAACATCTCTGAGCTGCTGAAGGCAGTGAAGGTGCAGAGCGACCAGCTCAACTACCAGAGGGTGAAGATCAAGAGTTTGGAGGAGAAGGTGAATTTACTCTAAAAATAAATGTCAGGTCAAGTCATGTCTGCTATGTCATCTAAAGCATCTATACACACAAATAAGAGCATCATCTAATCTTCATTTATTCATAATTTTTTCATTAATAAAGGTTCAAGTCAGTGTCTGTAATAATGTTAACTGAGCCAGTCTTTATTTAAAATAGAGTATTAGTCATCATTGTGTTACATATACGAAAACATTTTTTTTTTAATTATTATTTTGAGAGTCCCCCCCCCACCATCCCATCATTATCATACATTCCCTTGTTTGGACACGCCCTACTAAAATGGGAGTGGTCCTGTTGTTGTGCAGAAGTTGTGGGTCTATTTCCAGACATTGTGTTGCCTAGATGTCTGTGTAGATTCTCAATTATGCAGGTCATGGTTATCCAAAGTTGTTTAAGTCAATCCACTAGACTTTAAGACAGTTTCTTGAAGACGTTGCACCTCTCATCCAAGAGGCTTCTTCAGTTCTAGCGGTTCAGTTCTAGTTCCAGTAGAACTGAAGAAGCCTCTTGGATGAGAGGTGAAACATCTTCAGTCTTAAAGTCCAATGGATTGATTATATATTATATATTATATATTCAGTCTGCTGATAGCGTGTTAAATTATGTCCTCAGCTTACAGCCAGAACCCTGACCCAACAGACCAACGACAGGATTCCTTGGGTCTTGAACAGTGAGGCACCAACGCTACCCCAGTACCCAACCTCCGGCTCCAGCGTGACGAGTAAGTTGGATGACAAACATGAGGAAACGTTAACCTGACGTCCTGTCCAGCTCATCTTGATCCACGCTGACTTCCTTGTTCAACAGATCTGCCATCAGACTGCGGCGAGCTGTTCGACCGAGGTGAACGAGTCAGTGGCGTCTACGCCATCAGACCCATTGGATCACAGCCCTTCATGGTCTTTTGTGACATGAGCACAGGTGCTAACGACAAGTCAAGTTGACTTGACTAGTCTTCAGCTTGATCTAAAGGCATTCATGTCATGATTTGGAGTTTGTTGTGTCTGTTTCCATCAGATCGCGGTGCAACCGTCGTTCAGCGACGACAGGATGGTTCAGTGAATTTTGATCAAACTTGGGAGACTTATGAAAACGGGTTTGGCAATCTTCTCGGTGAGAGATACTCCTTTTTCTTGGACTGTGAGGTTCTTCTTAAATCACACCTGCTCTCCATGACGTTTCGCCCACAGTGGAGTTTTGGCTCGGTCTCAGGAAGATCCACCTTTTAGCCGCTGGGGGCAACTCCATCCTCCACATCCAGCTGGAAGACTGGAAGCAAGGCAGACTGGTCTACGAATACAGATTTTACCTGAGTGGTCCAGAGACAAACTACACCATTCATCTCACACGGGTGTCTGGAGATTTGCCAGACCCTATGAGCAACCACACAGGCATGATGTTCTCCACTAAGGAGAGGGATCACACCCAACACCCAAACTCCACCTGTTCCTACGAAGACACAGGTAAAGCAGCTCTACTCTTGGGGTCTTGGTTAATCCTGGTACGATGGGATTATTTAGAACACTATATCTGTCTTCCTCTAGGTGGGTGGTGGTTTAACGCTTGCGGAGATGCCAACCTCAATGGGAGGTATGTCCACGTCAGACCAAAGGGACGCCTGGAGCGTAGGAGAGGGATTCAGTGGAGGTCAGGCCAGAAGGCCTCCTTCTCCCAGATCTCCATCTACCCTGCAGCTTCGATTGGAACCACCTCCTAAGATTCTCCTGAGATTATCCTGTGACGTTCTCCCCAGGAAAGCATTGATTCCTCTGAGCAGTTTGAGTTAAGAAGGGTCTCAAGACGGAGGTCTGTCCTCTAGTTGTCAAACACTCTCACGTCCTCTGAAGAGAAAGCCAAAAGAATATGTTGCTGCTCAGGCCAGGATGTTTCCTGATGCCACAGAAATGCTTTGGTGAAATCTGAAATATATTGAAACGCAGCTGGGATTTGGTACGAATTATATTCTTCACTTCACTCGTATTTTAGAAAATCTCAGATTGAAGAGAAGAAATGAAAACCTGAAGCCGTTAAGGAGTTTTAATATTGGGTCACATTGACTTTCTTTTTAACAGTGATTCCCCAAAGCAGGAGGCAACACAACGACGGGTATCTGGAGTTCACGTCTACAACTCCCCAGGCTGGGACGACTGCTAACTCTCTGTTTTAGTTGCTCATCTTCATATCTAGTTGAACCTTTACATTGTTTTTTTTGTCTTTTTAATAAAAACATGATGGTAACAGTAAAACCAATTTTCATTTAAATTTCTGTAGAGGAGAGATACAATTAAAGTACTTCTTTCTTTCTAATGTCGGATCTCTGTTATTTTTCATGATGGCCTGTACTTTCCTCGCAATCCTGACCTTGGTTGAGACCAATCGGTCGATCTTGGTCAACAGAGATTAAAATCAGCCTTGAATAAAGTACACAAACTTTGTTTTGACACCAAACTCTTGTAAATGAATGACTTGTGCATGTTTGTACTGGTTTGTACACCCTATTATCTCTGTTCGTACTGGTACTACACCCTATTATCTATGTTCATACGGGTACTACACTCTTATCTATGTTCGTATTGGTACTATACTCTAATGTCTATGTTCATACTAGTATTACACTCTATTATCTGTTTGTACTAGTACTACACTCTACTATATGTTCATACTGCTACTACACTCTATTATCTCGGTTCATACTGGTACAACACTATTATCTTTGTTCATACTAGTACTAGACTCTATTATCTATGTACTAGTACTACATTCTATCATCTACATGTTGTACTATTACTAGTACTGATGTGAGCCTCTGACCACCACTAGGGGGCGGTGCTGCTCTGCCTTCTGCTCATATCTACCTTCTGACTTGATTGTGTTCCACATCTAATTATAACCATTTGTTTTGTAAACATATCGTTTACTGAAGGTGTGTGTGTGTGTGTGTGTGTGTGTGTGTGTGTGTGTGTGTGCGTGCGCGTGTGTGTGCGTGTGTGTGTGTGTGTGTGTGTGGTGTGTGTGTGTGTGTGTAACATCTCTAATAGCTTCTCTTGCTCTCCTCTCACACACTCTGCTTTGGGAAAAGGTAACCCTCCCGTCTAGAGTTGCCCCCCACTCATCCCCGATGAGCGATGCCATCCTTCTGTGTGTGTATCATTACACGGATCACAGCTGCCCCCCACCCCAGAACGACCCAAACACACCCACCCCTCCGGGCCCGGGCCTGCAGCTCTGACAGTGATCTCCCTGCACATGTGTGAAGGAGCGCCTTGGGTTACCCCCTCCGCCTCTGCACAGGGGGGTTATTTTGGGCCTCAGACTTACCGCTGTAAGCCTGTGAAATCATAGGAGGAGTCAGCATTCTGAGTGCTTCTACGGGGGGGGTTCCCTCTGAACAACAGGCGGCTGAGCTCCACTCGCTCCTGCTTTAGGTGGGTTCTCATTCAGAAACAATGGAGACCGGTCCCCTGCAGGTGCTGACCGTCCCCACGGCCCCCTACCCCGACCAGAGGCCCGGCTCTGGCGGCCTGAGGAGGAAGGTGTACCTGTTCCAGTCCAGGAGGAACTACCTAAACAACTTCATCCAGAGTATCTTCTCCTCCATCGACCTGCGCGACCGCCAGGGTGCCACGGTAGTGGTGGGGGGGGACGGACGCTTCTTCAACCAGGAAGCCATTCAGGTTGTCGTGCAGATGGCCGCTGCCAACGGGGTCAGTGTCACCGTTTGTGTGTGTTTCTATGTGTGTCTTTAAGTGTGTGTGTTGTTGAAGGTGTGTTCACTGTGTCACACCCCCATCCACAGTTGTTGCTTTGCTTTTCCCAGATATACGTCTAAAAAAATATGAAATAAAATTATATTTAAAAAAAAATTTTGTTAAAAAATAACTTAATTAATTTAATTGAATTTAAAAAAAAAATAAAAATAAAATTATATTAATTGTATGAAATTAATTCTATACATTTTAATTAAAAAATAACTATTACTTTTTAATTAAAATTAAATTTTAATTTAATAAAATTTGATAAAATAAAATTTTAATATAATTTAATAAAATGTAATAAAATTATATTATAAGTCATAGATTTGATTCGCATGTTTGATTTGGCAAAAGTTTTACGCCGGATGCTCTTCCTGACACAACCCTCTGTATTTATCCGGGCTTGGGACCGGCACAATAAGACACTGGCTTATGCCCTCTTGCAGCTACAATAACTGTAATATAATTTATTATAAATATACAATTATATTAATTTTATAAAATTAATTATATGCAAATGTTTATTTAGGGATAAGACATTAATTAGTGAAAGGTATATTCTTTTTTTCAAAAATCTAAACTTATAGTAAAAACAACAAATTGGTGGATGTTTTCATAAATTACAAATTTAATATATTAATTAAATTAACGTCAAACACAAATTTAGAAAATTGAAAACTAAAATTTTGCATTAATTTTATTTTATAATCGTTAGTTAACCTAATAGGAGCTCTTGTGTCTGAGAAGTCTAAGTCCCCCTCCCTCAGATAATCTCTCATTTTTCATCTCGCAATAATATAGAGAAATGAAATGTTTTAATTTCATCAGAAACATTTATGTAGAACTGAAAATCATCTTCACCAATAAAATGTGTGTATTTCTAATTTCTTATATATTACCTTAAAAACACTCTGCTGCACATGTGTCAAATTCATGGCCCGGGGGCCAAATGTGGCCCTCCACATCATTGTATGTGGCTCGCGAGAGCATAAAAGGTCAAAGTGTCTAAAAATAAATAGAAACACATTTTTTCTGTGCAACTGTAACGTTTGTGACTTACATTACACTGAGCTACATTTAATTACATTTATTAGTTACATCCGGCCCTTTGAGGACAGCCGTGATGCTGATGTGGCCCTCGGTGTTCTCTCTCACACACACACACACACACACACACCTGTGTGACCTTTACCCAGGTGGGGCGCCTGATCATCGGACACCACGGCATCATGTCCACTCCGGCCATCTCCTGTGTGATCCGGAAACATAAAGCCATCGGGGGCATCATCCTGACCGCCAGCCACAACCCCGGGGGGCCGGACGGAGACTTCGGCATCAAGTTCAACACAGCAAATGGAGGTACGGGACCCCCAGGGGGAGGGGAGGGGGGACGCATGCAGGGGGGTGAGCCAGGAGGAGAATAGTGTCAGGAGAGAAGTCGCTGATTTAACAAGGCATGTGGCGCTAACAGCCTGGAACTTATCTGCACATAAAGCACAGGTCAAAGGTCACCCAAGATGTCTGCCTTGTTTTATTTTATTTTCTCCTTCTCCTCCTTCTCCTTCTTCTTCTTCTTCAAACTCACTTTTGCAAATTTCCTGATATAATGCACTGATTTTTAAATTGTATTTCTTTTTATTTATTGGTTTTTAGTATTTTTGAAGCACTTTAGCACTTCCATCTAATGTAAAATAGTAAAATGTTTGCGTGTGATTAAAGTGTTTTTGCAAAAATCAAAATATTCTTCTTCTTCATTAATTCAATCATTAATTCATTCATTCAGGTCCAGCTAAGGATCCGGTCACACACAAGATCTTCCAGATCAGCAGGACCATGGAGGAGTTCGCCATCTGCCCCGGCCTCCAGGTGGACCTGACCACTCTGGGGAAGCAAACGTTCGATCTGGAGAACAAGTTCAAACCGTTCACAGGTGGAGCTCCAACCCATCATTCCTGCTTTGGAATTAAGCCATTAAGGAGATTAAAGGAGAAATACGCACCAAAATGAAATCCAAACTGTGATCAGTTTGTTCTCTCTGGTTTAATCCAGTGGAAATCGTCGACTCGGTGGAATCCCACGCCAACCTGCTGAGGAACATCTTTGACTTTGCTGCTCTGAAGGATCTCCTGTCTGGTGAAAACCACATCAGTGTCCGGCTGGACGCCATGCATGGAGGTGAGAGAACGAGTACGACCAAGTTAAATAAAACATTTGGAAGCTCAGATGATGTTTAATCTAAAATTCAGGACAGTGAAAGTTTGAAGTAGCCTTAAATTATATTATACCGGATCGAAATCAAATCAACTTTATTGATAAAGCACTTTTCGTACGAGAACATGCAACACAAGGTCCTTCATTCAGGATGAAATAACGCGATCAATCCCACTCTCATGTTTATATGATATGAAGGCAACAAGGCTAACAAACGGATCAATAAGACTAATTTATTGAGCTTTAGAGTTGATCTTATCAGATTTCCTTCATTTCTTTCTGGTATCTTTGGGCTAAACTAACAAAACATTAACAGAAAATTAAACATTTCATGTTTTTTTTTTAGATTTGTATTAAATATTAATGTTCAAGTGTTTAACCATTAAACCAAAAACGAATTAGACCTGTTGGGTTATTATTTTTTCACAATTTAAAAAAACATCAGCCTCTTGTTTTTTTGACAAATCAGACCCTGATTATCAGTAATTCATGTTTGTAATTATATTTACAAACATGGATAAAAGCACATGGATAAAACTTCATCTTTGCTTTATAACAATAATAATAAAATAATAATAACAGTAATAAATAGAATAAGAATTGTAATTATAATAATTATTATTACTATAGTAGTAGTAGTAATAATGATAATAATAATAATAGTAATGATAATGATGATGATGATAATAATAATAATAATGATGATAATAATAATAATAATAATAATAATAATAATAATAACAAAGTTTTGCTCAGATAATTCAGGCTGGAGCTGACATCACGTTGATGTCCCAGAATGCCGTTGGGGTGCTTTCCTCGACACCTACTGTCTTCACCCGTTCATCTCACTCTCTCGTCTGCCCCCCCACCCCAGCGGTGGGACCGTACGTGAGGCGAATCCTCTGTGAGGAACTGGGCTGCCCGACCAACTCTGCTGTCAACTGCGTCCCTCTGGAGGACTTCGGGGGTCAACCCCCTGACCCCAACCTCACCTACGCCTCCGATCTGGTCGACAGCATGAGAGACGGGCAGTACGACTTCGGGGCGGCGTTTGACGGCGACGGGGTGTGTGTGTGTGTGTGTGTGTGTGTGTGTGTGTGGTTTCAGATATATTCACAAACATGAACGCTTCATGCAATGACTCTCCTAACCTCAGTGCGCCCCCCCCCCCCCACGCAGGACCGGAACATGATCCTGGGGAAGCACGGCTTCTTCGTCAGCCCGCCTGACTCTGTGGCCGTCATCGCCGACAACATCTTTTGTATCCCGTATTTCCAGCACACAGGGGTGAGAGGCTTTGCCCGCAGCATGCCCACAAGCGCAGCCTTAGACAGGTAAAAAACACTAAAAACACGGCCAGAACTGTGAGAAAAATGTATATAAAAACCCCCATCAAACATCTAGACCAGGGGTGTCAAACTCATTTTCACTGAGGGCCACATCAGCATAATGTCTGTCCTCAAAGGGCCAGATGTAACTAATAAATGTAACTAAATGTAACTCAATGTAATGTAAAACAAATGTAAAACAAATGTAAAATAAATGTAACTACTCCTTAATGTTAAGTAAATTTATTACTTATTCAAGTTACAAACATTACAGTTACACAGAAAAAACACATTTGTTTGTTTGTTTGTTTGTTTGTTTGTTTGTTTGTTTCTCTGTTGTAACATAAATCCTTTTAATTTTGTCAGGCTATGACAGTCCATCAATAAAGGATCAAACTATTCAAGTTAGGACATTAACTTTGTTCAAAACTTTTTATGTCAAAGTCAAAATGGACTTAAGTGCTGCATTGTGGGAAATGTAGTTTTTTGTTCAAAGCACATTCTGACCTTTTATGCTCCGGAGGGCCACATTTGGCCCCCGGGGGCCTTGAGTTTGACGCATGGGATCTAGAACCTTTGGTGTTAAAAGGATTATTAAAAAAGAGTATAGATATTCTAAAATATTACATGTTCTACTAATTTCAGATATTTTTATGATATTCTCGTGCTTTTTTTCCTGCAGAGTAGCGAAGGCGACTAAAATCGAGTTGTATGAAACCCCCACCGGGTGGAAGTTCTTTGGGAACCTGATGGACGCGGGCCGGCTGTCTCTGTGTGGGGAGGAGAGCTTTGGAACAGGTGCTGCTCATCAGAACATGCTTTTAGGAGAGTAAACAAGATCCTGATGGCGGGGGCTGTTTTTTTTTTATAATGGTGGGGGGGTGTAATCACGTGTTCATGTCAGGGGGAGACCACATCCGTGAGAAGGACGGGCTTTGGGCCGTGCTGGCATGGCTCTCCATCCTGGCCACCAGGAGACAGAGTGTGGAGGAGATTCTGAAGGACCACTGGAGGAAATATGGGAGGAACTATTTCACCAGGTGAGGGGTGGAAACACCTGTAAAAATAAAAATAGAAATGTTAGACACCAGGAAGCAGTGTTTGAAAAACTGATAATAAAAAATCCTTCACATTATTTTAAGGCTTTCTACGGTTTACAAACGGGAAAATCCTGACACCTAGTGGTGCATCTGTGACATTACATGACCTCTCTGTCTATATACACTATAGACAGGCTTTAGTCAGCGATCCGCCAGACCGACCATTGTCCTCCGATAGGACGTATTACGTCACTATGTACGCCGGCAGCGACGGACCAATCAGAGAACATGACGCGAGGCTCCGTCCGGCAAACCTCCGGTACTGTACCGGTACGGGGTAATACCGGTACGGGGTAATACCGGTACGGGGTAATACCGGTACCGGGTAATACCGGTACGGGGTAATACCGGTACTGTACTGCAGGTACGCTGTTACCCACATTTGTTTGGGTAAAGACCCCCGACAATGACGTCAGCGAAGAGACACGCTTACGACACAACATGTGAACTCCAGGATATCAGTTCCGGTTTAAAAAATGATGTCGGTGTGTTTTTTTTTATTTAAATGTAGTACAACACAGTTCAACCACAGTCATCTTTTTGCATGTATCCGGTTAAAGTACAGAAATAAACTCCGTTATTTAGACTGAGCCTCTTTACACAATGAGCAGAATGTTTCGCAAAATACGGAAACTTAAGGACTTTTAAATTGGCAACTAAAGCAATTAGTTTATATACTATAGATTATAATTATAGATACACCCCTACCCTACAGTAAACAGTACCACAGCACTACACCTCTGCTTTATGACAGTTATATCACTGTAGTTAAGGCTTATGCCTCCTACTTAGACACTACATGACATAAGAGCAGAATAACTTCCACCATGTTATTTATTGCTGAACAACAGATCTTCGTTGTTCTTCTCCCACAGCTCAATATGACTACAAAGCGCTGGCAGTACAGGAACACACTGCAGCCAATGAGTTCATGTCTCAATCATACATTTTAAAGGTTGACTTACTGCAGTGTTTACCTGTTATGACTAAACTGACTGGGAGACTTCCCTTTTCCTAACTATTGCTGATAGCAGCTACTTCTCTCTGCTCTCATCCCGCGTCCAGTGAATGACAGGAAGAGAAACATGAGGTCAAATCTATTTTCAAGAACGAAAAGAAACCGGTATTAACCGGTTTACTGTTATTTTTCTGTTCCAATTCTGTTCCGGAACATTAAAAAATATAAAGTTTCCGGTTTTTAATTTTCGTTCCATGAACCGGTTCAAAGCCCTGGTATATACAGTATACACACACACACACACACACATGCTCACACACCCACACACAGGGTATCCGAAAAATATTTATACACTCTTTAACAGCTGATAACTAAATTTTTATTTTTTTTATTCATTTAATGCATTGAAGTAAATAATGTCAGCCAGATTAAACTTCAAATAAAGGAAATGAATTCATGTTTTTCATCATGTGTTTGTTTGCTTGTTTATCAAGATTTTTGACTCTAGATTAACAGACAATGTCTGTCATGTTTTAATAAAAGTATGTGAACGCATTCCCATAAGATCACACATGAAAACGAGATCCGGATCCAGGGGATATTTTGGATCTGATCATCCAGAAAACTTAAATTTATGGGACTAGTGTTGTTTTTAGAAAATAATAAAGATAAAGATCTTAAACAAAAATTACACGCAGATGGATTCAGTAAGTCGACACATCATCTGACCCAGAGATTGTGGAAAATATGAGTGAAATCTTATGTATTTTAATTAACTTGCAAACTAATAATGATGAAGATGAAATTACATGAAGGTCTCTTGGCTTTATATTCTTATATTGGGGAAACTGAGCTTCCACCATGTCTAGTTTATCATTTTACTTTATTTTTATTTATCTTTTCCTCAGGTATGACTATGAGAACGTGGACATAGACGCCGCCTGTGAGATGATGGAGGACGTGGAACTCCTGATCAGCGATAAATCCTTCATCAAGCAGAGATTCGCTGTGGGAGACAAAATCTATCAGGTGGAGAAAGCAGACAACTTTGAGTACACCGACCCGGTGGACAGCACCATCACCAGGAACCAGGTACCGGTTCATCCCTGATGCTGAGGGCGTCTGCTGGTCGCTATGGAGACCTGTGGACCCTCACAGCTCCACACAGACAGTAACGGACGGTTCTCTCTGCAGGGTCTGAGGATCATCTTCTCCGATGGATCACGGATCATCTTCAGGCTCAGCGGGACCGGCAGCGACGGGGCGACGGTCCGGATCTACATAGACAGCTACGAGAAGGAGAAGATCTTTGAGGACACGCAGGTGAAACGTCAAACCGATGCTATCAGGACTATTTGGGCCAAAATCTCAGTCTTCCACTGTTAGGAAATGAGATTTGGATGAACTAATTTTGTGCTAATATTGACTGGAATAATAATCAACACTAGGATTCATATATATTCAATAAAATTACATTAATTTTTAGACTTACATTAAAATATTCGTTTAATAAGAGGACTCTAACAGTATTTCCCCCTTTGGCACAGGTGATGCTGGCTCCCTTGGCAACCATCGCTCTGAAGATCTCCCAGCTTCATCACAGGACGGGTCGAACCGGACCGTCCGTGATCACGTGATTCCATCCATGCGTGACTCCGTCACGGCTGAACGTGTTTGTCTTTTCGTGTTTTTGTACAAACTGAGTGCAGAATCCACGCGGAGCTGCGCTTCCGGCAGTAGTTTCCCTTTTGTTGTTGTTTTTTTTTTGCGCTGTGATTTTTTTTTTCTGTGTGTGTGTGTGTGTGTGTGTGTGTGTGTGTGTGTGTGTGTGTGTGTGTGTGTGTGTGTGTGTGTGTGTGTGTGTGTGTTCCACATTAAACTGCTCTCTATTTTTTGTTCATGTCAGATTTATTGCCTCAAAATAAAAATAATAATTAATTCATAAACTGGCGTTGATTGATGGCTGCTGCCTCGTTGGATTATTGGACGCTACCAGGAAGCGGGAGCCTCGATTCTGGATTAAATTAGCTCTTCATTTCCGGGTAGACCGAACTTTTTTTTAAAAATGTTTTGTGTTTCCTAAATCCTTCGTGGATTACATTCTTTTCGTTGTTCGTTCTTTCCCCTGATGAACCCACCCGGGGTGGAGGCTTTTCAGTCGCGTCTCAAAACATTGACGTCGTTGCGCGCAGGTTTTGGTGCGTAAAATGGGTTTTGGTTAGAAATTCCTGGATTGTAATCCTTCTGGTAGGAATGGCGAAGATGATTATGGATTATTGTGTCTGAATATTTAAGAATACACGGCGCTGAGTGCGCGTTCGTAACGTGCGGCGCTGTTTATCATCGACACAGAATCTCTTGTGCGTAATGAGGTTCAGTTGTTCTAAAGCTGCTGAGATTCTAACAATCGTCACAGAAATCCATAGAAGAGACAAAGATATTTTCAGTCTTTAACCAGTGCGGATCAAAACACCCTCTTCTAGTGATTAAATACGAAAATATACAGGAAAAGCACAAAAGAATTATTGTAGAGTATTTTGATCATCAGCCTGTTTATTTCATTAAATCGTGCAGACGGTTGTCTGTCTTGTTGGAAAAAGATTATTATCTACTTATTTTCCCCGAGATGTTGTTCAGGTTACTTAAGGAAGTCAATAATAGTTTAGTTAAATTACAATTCTGAATGCTGGAGCGTTTCACAGAAAAAGATGCTTTGCTTTATATAGGATTAAACTGTCATATTACTGTATGAACAACTGTAATAAGTTCATATTTATCTCAAGCACCTGTTGATCAAGGTGATCCTACTGAGCTGTTCAGGAGCTCCAGAAAAACCTGGTTGGATGTTCTATTTATTATTCACAGCTGTGGATAAAATCTAAAACCAGATGGTGGGATTTGATCCCATAACCTCTGACCTCTGAGTTCCTCCTCTCATCTCTCTGAGCTAAACCTTCAGCTGCTGTCATTTGGTTTGGAACTTGTATTTATGGGGTTCACAGCCCTGAGGAGGAACCAGAATATCATGACATCAAGACTCTTCTTCATCCTCACCGTGGAGGAAGAAATGGAACGCGTCCCACAGTTACCACAGGTGTAGGAAACGTGACTAAAATGTTTCTGTAAGCAGGTTGAGAACCAATGACCCACTTCAATGACCACCTGGGTGTGTGCTCTCACCCTCCTTCACACCCCCTCCTCCTCCCTACACGTCTTTATTTGTAACAGTCGTTCAAAATGATGTGAAAACATGAAAAACTCGTCACCAGTTTTTGGTCATACTTTTCTCGTGAAACTGAATCAAAATTATTTCCTGTTCGTTTGATGCTTTTATTTTGAGCGACCACCGGACATGAACACATGTTGGTGACACTGCCCTCCTGTGGTCAACGGCCGTATTACACATTTTAGTTTTATTCAGTCTTCATGTCCGAACCCAGACGAACAATCATCTACTTTACCTTTAGGAAACTAACGAGAAGAGAGACACAAAAACTTAAAAAAAAAAAAAAAAAAGAAAATACAAGCAAAAGTGGTGTTTGTTTTTTTTACTGCCTGTGAGTCTGAGAGGACTGTAATTTCATCTGTGCTATATGTCGTACATATATGGTACATTTGACAATCAATTTGACTGTGACTATGAAAATAACACATGCATGCTGAATTATTCAACCTCGGGTAAATGTACTCAGACCACTTCCTGCTCAGTGAATACATTTCCTACCGACATCACCAAAAGCCTTGAGACAAACATAATAGTAACGTTGAATTTCCGAGCTTTATATCTGTTGAACTGTTCCGTGGAAAACTACACAACAAAGTTATTGTCTATAATGTTATTCTACCTTCTTGAAGGATCTGTAACCGTGGTGCCCTCTGGTGGACATAGTGAGTAACTACAACAACATTGAGATAAAGTTAGACGTTGTTGGATTATCAACAGCTTCCGGTTTTGACTATCAAAATAATTTTGATCGAAGGAACTCATGCGTGTTAACCCTCACCCCACCCCCATGTCAAAACACATCCTCTTTATATTTCATGATGATTTTATTATTTTATATTTCAAATAATATTTCTGCTCATTTTCATCACGTGATTCCTTCCATTCGTGACTCCGTCACGGCTGAACCTGTTTGTCTTTTCGTGTTTTTGTATAAACTGAGCGCTGAATCCACGCGGAGCTGCGCGTCCCGCAGTAGTTAGCGTTTTTGTGTTTTGATAAAAAAAAATAAATTGTGATTGTTTTTTTGTGTTCCTCATTAAACTGCTTTATATTTCTTGTTCATGTCACATTCATGCCTCAAAATTTAAAAAAATTAATTCATAAACTGGCGTTGATTGAAGGCTGCTGCCTCGTTGGATTATTGGACGCTACCAGGAAGCGAGAGCCTCGATTCTGGATCAGTTGTGCGCAGGTTTTGCTGCGTAAAAATGGACTTTGGATAGAAATTTGTGGATTGTAATCCATCTGGGAGGAATGAGGAAGATGATTATGGATTATTGTGTTTGAATTATTGTGTTTGAATACTCGGCGCTGAGTGCGCGTAAGGAACGTGCGGCGCCGTTTATTATCGAAACAGAATCCCTTAGATGTGGAGTTTATTCGCTGGAAGTTTCCCATCGTTTATAATCAGCAGATTATTTATCTTGTAGGATCTGATTGTGTCAGTTATAATTTGAACCAGTGCGCCCCTGGAACAAAACATCCTCATCTAGTGAATAAATACGAAAATATACAAGAAAAACACATAATAATTAGTATGGAGTATTTTATCATCAGCCTGTTCGTTTCATTTCGCAGCACCTTAACAGGCTGAGCTACCCAACGTTACAAACAGGAAGTGTGTGTTTGAGCATTTCACATTTACATGTGACCAAAGAAGTTAAAGAAAATACTAACTGCTGGGATTTGATCCCACATTCTTTGACAAACACCTGTTGATCAAGAATGATCCTACTGAGCTGTTCAGGAGCTCCAGTAAACCTGGTTGGATGTTCTATTTATTATTCACAGCTGTGGATAAAATCTAAAACCAGACGGTGGGATTTGATCCCATAACCTCTGACCTCTGAGTTCCTCCTCTCATCTCTCTGAGCTAAACCTTCAGCTGCTGTCATTTGGTTTGGAACTTGTATTTATGGGGTTCACAGCCCTGAGGAGGAACCAGAACATCATGACATCAAGACTCTTCTTCATCCTCACCGTGGAGGAAGAAATGGAACGCGTCCCACAGTTACCACAGGTGTAGGAAACGTGACTAAAATGTTTCTGTAAGCAGGTTGAGAACCAATGACCCACTTCAATGACCACCTGGGTGTGTGCTCTCACCCTCCTTCACACCTCCTCCTCCTCCCTACACGTCTTTATTTGTAACAGAGGGGACTACTGCTAGTTAGCATTTCAAGACGTTTCACGATTATATACATTTCAAATAGAAAGACGTGTTAGACTCCTTTGCTGATAAAATATTCAGAAGTAAATTTGTTTGATACCCTCTTGTGGCCAAAAGGAGGAACTACAAATCCTTCATTATCATTTGGTCATGATTCCAGCGCGTCTGGATGAAATATTCTAAACAAATCGTCAGAAAATGATTGTAATGTTACTTTACATATCGTCACAACTCAAATATCACGATGTATTTTTTTTACTTGATAGAAGGAAAACTTTTGTTAAGATGAACGAAACTAATCACAATATTTCCTTCAAAGTTAGAGTGCATGGGACGCTTTGGTTCGATGTAAATGGGGGAATTATCATTTCAACATGCAATATTCTTGATTGTTGGATAAGTTAAACCAACAATTAAAGGATGTGACTCCTGAGGTGAACTCAAAAACCAAAAGGAACACAAAAACACAAAGACAAAGACAAAAAAAACTCTTAAAAAAATAATTTACAACCAAAATAAACTTCACATAAATGTTGCTTCGTGTCTGTTCAACTATTCCGTGGAAAACTACACAACAAAGTTATTTTGGAAGACGTGTCAATGTTAATCTACGTTCTTGAAGGAACTGTAATTGTGATGCCGTCCTGTGGACACAGTAGGTAACTACAACAACATTGGGATAAAGTTAGACGTTGTTAGATTATCAACAGCTTCCGGTTGTGACTATCAAAATAATTTTGATCGCCGGAACAAATGCATGTCTTTTTCACCTCACCTTAAATGTGGAATAGGTCCTGGAACGTTTGACATTGTGATTGGATTTATTGTTCATCATTTGTGTTAGTGGGTGCCTGCTATGATCGATGACCGCCAGAGGGTGGCAGCAGAGCACCACAGTATGGAGTTTGATTGAGTTGGCTGTAATTTACTAATACGTATATGTAATATAAATATGTATGTAATATAAATACATACATATGTGTTTTTTGTGCGTGAGTTACGTAGGAAGAGTCGGACCACTGGAAAAACAAACAAGGTTCATATCACATTATAACGTTGGTTGTAAATCCTGTTTGATTGATCTCGGTTCTAATTGTTTTTACTTGGTAAATCAAAAGTAGAACTTTTAAAAACTATGTTGAGCACTGTTTTATCTATATCCCAGATTACACGTTTAAACTTCCTGTATGCTAAAAACTACGATTTCACGTAATGCCCAAAGAACCCATTCATATCAAGATAGTTCACGTCTCTACATTTCCGACGTCGCCGACGAAGCCCTGAAGACCGTTGTGCGCATGCGTAGAATTCCAAGGCTCCGTATTGAAACAATGGCAGAGATCCGTCAGCGGCGTCCGCTTGAGCCTGACGGAAGAGCGGTGGAAGCGCACCGGGCTCCTCCCGGTGACGCCTCCCCGGTGCTGAAGAGGCTCCTGGCGGCGGGATTCTATGGAGTCAGTTCGTTCCTGATCGTCGTCATCAACAAAAGCGTCCTCAGCAGCTACAGGTGAGTGTTAGGGTTCAAAGTTCGCTGCTAACCCGCTACTCTTCGGATGCTTGGACAGACTGCGTAACAGACCTCACAGCGTGATGACGTTGTAATGGTGACGTACGGAGGAGGCGGGACTAGTTCCGAATAAACAGGAAGTTTAAATCAATAAGGAACAACGATAGAGACACACCCAAAACTAACATTAAAAAAATATGATTTGTTAATGTCTGCCATTTAAATTTTAATTTTCCTATTTTTAATAATTTTGTGATAGCCGTAGTTAGATCTGTCCGGAAATTTAATTACAGTATATCTTAATTAAGCTAATCAGCCCATACACAGAATTTAATAAAAATGTGTTCGGTAACTTTCCATATTGACTTCCTCTAACTTTCATTGAGCAGTAAAACACTCTTTAATATTAAATGATTTAACGCAATTTGAAAAAAAAAAAAAAATATATATATATATATGTGTGTGTGTGTGTGTGTGTGTGTGTGTGTGTGTGTGTGTGTGTGTGTGTGTGTGTGTATATATGGGGGGTTTTTTTGTTTGTTTGTTTTTTATTTAAAAAAAAAACAATTTTCTGGTTTGATTTATTTTCCAGATCAGCAGAAATATTTTCATTGGAAGCAAACCAGATTGTTTGAATAACACGAATAACATTTTCTCTGTTCATACCTGTAATGTTTGACAGATTTCCATCGTCCACATGTGTCGGGATTGGACAAGTAAGTTTAATTTTCTTTATTCACACATATTTCTCTCACATTGAAATGGTCTGACGTGCTTCTACTGTTCCTCACAGATGCTGGCGACGGTCGTGGTCCTGAGGATGGGGAAGATTTTGGGTGTGATCTCCTTCCCAGATATGGATCTGAGTATTCCACGCAAGGTGAGACGGCAACGCAGACTCAATGTTTAAGACGAAAGATGTGATGATAACAACACGCCATGTGTTTGTGTGTGTTTCCAGATGTTTCCTCTGCCTCTGCTGTATGTCGGGAATCAGATATCAGGCCTGTTCGGGACACAACGACTCAAGTTAGAGCCTTTTAATAACGTCCTATAATTAAACTGACTTCCTTTAATGCTAAAATGGAAACACTTCCTGCTTTGTTTTCCTCCAGTTTGCCCATGTTTACGGTTTTGAGGAGGTTTTCTATCTTTCTCACCCTGGTGTTTGAGGGAATCCTCCTGAAGTGAGTTCATGTCCTTCATGATGTTCTGCCTCATGCTCATGAATGACGTTCATCTCTGCAACCAGACTTCCTTTCCTTGCAGGAAATCTTTCTCTACATCGATTAAAATCACCGTGTTCGCCATGATCTTCGGTGCCTTTGTCGCTGCCAGGTTTATCTAACCTTATCAAAGGATTTAAAACACACCAATCAAATTTGGTTCAAACATTTTGTGACTTTAGGTCACAAAACGTCTCACCTGTTGACCTTTTATTTATATATTTTTTTACATCTTGCAGCGATGATTTGACCTTTGACCTGGAAGGCTACATCTTCATCATGCTGAACAACGTCCTGACGGCGGCCAGCGGGGCATTTGTGAAGCAGAAACTTGATTCCCAGGTGGACGTAGCGTCTTGTGTGTGTGTGTGTGTGTGTGTGTGTGTGTGTGTGTGTGTGTGTGTGTGTGTGAGCGGTGCATCATGTGAAGTTTTAACCCTGTGTCTGCTGCTGTTCCCCCAGGAGTTGGGCAAATATGGCCTCCTCTATTACAACGCGTTAATCATGCTGCCCCCCACTGTGGCGTACGCCTGCTACTCAGGAGACGCCCAGATGGTGAGAAAACCTGGTGTTTACGATTCAGCATCAAACAGCTGTGCAGTGCTGTGTGTTAAAGTGTGTGTGTGTGTGTGTGTGTGTGCAGGCGCTGGCTTACGAGGGCTGGTCCGATCAGCTGTTTGCGGTGCAGTTCCTGCTCTCCTGCGTCATGGGGTAAACCGACGGATCCTCCTTTAACCCTTCGTGTCCCACGCGGTGTCTCATGTCCTCCGATGCGTCGCAGGTTCGTTCTGATGTACTCCATCCTGCTGAGCACGCAGCACAACTCCGCCCTCACCACCTCCATCGTGGGGTGCATTAAGGTCGGTCACGCCGTCACACCCTCTCCACAGGCCGGGGCAGGTCAGTCGTGATGCGGTGACTCTTATCTTTGACTCCTGCAGAACATCCTGGTGACCTACGTTGGGATGGTGTTCGGTGGAGACTACGTCTTCACCTGGATCAATTTTGTAGGTGTGAATATCAGGTGAGACCGACACCGGGGGGCTCTACCGGAGATCTTTTTTCAAATTCATTGAAACTTTAATTTTTTTTTTCTTTTTCTGAAAGTTTTACTTTGTTCCAAATCAAATCGCACCACTTTCAGCATCACCTTCACGTCTGGATTTGGATTCTGATCCCAGTCTTCCTGCTTACAGTGGAGGAGCAGCAGTTGTTCTCTAAGCCCGTGTCTTCTTTTTATTGATTTTAGATAAATCAGGGCTGATGTGGTGGATGTGATCATTTCCTGTTGGGAACTGATGATGTCATGTTTACTTCCTGCAGCATCGCTGGAAGCCTGGTTTACTCCTACATCACCTTCACTCAGAAGTAAACGAGTAAGAACAGTTCAATCAATCAATCAATCGATCAATCCCGACTATCCTGTACTGATTGGTTTCAGTGTTTTTATTAGAAATACAAAACTTCACGCCTTTCGTGACTGATTATCATCAAATTCAACAGAAAATCTGTGAAACGGATCCTGACCCGGCACTGGAGAACTTGGACGTCAGGAAGTTTTATGTTGTGTATTTTATAAAAATGTTAAAATGTTTCTAATCATTTTAATTTGCGCACATTTTATTAAATTTTGTATCTACATCAAAGAGGTAGTTTTTCATTAAACAATTGAAGTTTTTTATATTTTACTTTGACTCATTTCACATGTAGTCACAGACTAACTTTTAACTGTTTTCAATCCTCACTGATTTCTCAACTTTGCAGTTAGAAAACTCCCAACAACTCAGATTCATCAATACATTTATTCATTAAATATGTCGACTCCATTCATAAACAGTCTTGGAATACACTTCACTTTTATTCATGTAGTCATTTACAGAGAAAAAAAAAAAAAAAGCAGACATCGTCGTCAACAGAGGGAAACAAAAGACCACATGGATCGAAGTGATCCGAGACAAACGGAGCTCAAAGACGTCTCGGAAGCCGCGGCGTCGTGAATACCATCGCGAGCGTTCGAGTCGAGCGTCTTTCGTCCGATGATCGCTGGAACTAAGCACTTGGAATCAGCAGAGGTTTCTGTTAAACCGAAGGCAAGCAGCACACTAAAGCGCCACGAACGTTTAAAAACGGAGTGAGGAGTCACACGGGAATGGTCACGCGTTTGTCGCGTTCACCTCGGAATGACGCGCTGAAAAAAAAAAAAGACTCCTGAACAAAAAATGCGTAACCTACGAGGAAGCCTAGAAAATACAGATCGACAGTTATAAAAATGTACCAACTGCTCAAGGTAAGAAATCTATACAAACTTTACATCAAAACTCACCAACATTCTGTCTAGTAAAACTAAGCGTCGAGCAAAGCACTGACCATGAAAATCCAAAAATAGAGAGATCTTCGGCGTGACTTTGATACGGGACATCACTGATGTCAGCTGCTCCGCACAAACGACCCCGACGGGGACTCGAACCCGACGGTTCATTTACAGCCACAAAACGAGGCCCGAGTGGGATCAGGAACGGAGTGGACGTGATTCGATGACGATGAGAAACGAAACCAAAGTGCAACAAAAAAGGGAGCCGGACTCGTCACGTCCGTCTGCTTCGGCTCTCTTTAACATTATTCCTCTGGGAATACGACGTTTATTCATCATAGTTTGTGTTTGTTTACAAAATATAAATATCTCTCGTGTAAAAAAATATCGCAGGTGATTTGTTTCGAATACAAACAGGAACACGAAATGCTTGGCAAACGTTTTTGTCACTTTCCAGACGGGGAATGGAGTGGCGTTCGGACGACGGCGGTACTTTGGATGAGTCTTTCAGGTAGTCACAACATGGATGGGCTGAGGGGAGTCTGGGGGCCACCACCCTGTCCTGGGGGGCCAGCTTCAGTTTGGTTGGCTGTGTTCTTCAAGGTGTGATCTTCAGTGACCTTTGACCTTAGTCATCGCTCTCAGGCGAGCTCATGTTGCTAATCAAGCGGTGAGTGGAGGGGGGGGTGGGCCAACGATTCCGCCCCGGCTGAGCATCTACGAGTCAACGGCGCCGCTCTGAGTCCTTCAGTTCTCCTGCGTTCTGGTTGGCTCCAGCTCACTTTGGCCCATTGGCTCCGCCTCCATCCTGCACCTCTTGGCAGGTACTTCCTGCGCCGGCGCCACGTCCGCCGGAGGCTCCGCCGGGGGCTCCAGGCAGCCGTTCCGGTCGTGGCTGGGCGCGCTCGGCTGGCTGCAGCCGTTGGAGTTACTGTCTGGAATGGGAGGAGGGGCTTCCACCACTGGATGGGCGGAGCCGTTGGACTGAAGTGGCTCAGCTTTGACTTGATTGGCTGGGAGTAACTGAGGGCAGTCTGCCGGGTGGCTCGAACCGTGGCTACCGATGCCTGCAGGAGAGGAGAGGAGAGACACGTGGCGTCAGACAACGAACGGCGGCTGCTGATTGGAGGACGGCGTTCATTCGTTAATTCGCTCGCGGGGGTCTCACCGTTCTGACTGCTGCTGTCTTCCCTCTCCGAGTGGCTGGCGCTGCTGCTGGAGGTGGTGGGAGGAGGCGACGCCGCCCTGCTGGACGTGGCGCTCTCCGTCTCATCCAGCAGTCTGTCCATGTAGTCCCTGATGAGACAGCGGCGCACAAGACGTTAAATCACGGAAAACACGTCATCATGGGATTCTATCTGACGTTTTCACCGCGGTTTTAAATCAAGAAAACAATCCAGAAATGCTAAAATAGCTTTTCTTTCTATCAAACGTGAACGATTTGATTTGAAACGGCGTTACAAACGACTTACGTGACACCGGGGTGAAGGTTGTATTTCCTTTTCCCCAGCCTGGTTTGCTGTGCAAAGAAATCATAACGCTCAGACTTCTTCCACATGTAATAAAAGGCCACACATTCTCCTACAGACCTAGTTCTCACCTGAAAAAGTTTAATTCAGCAGACATGAAATCACCATTATTATCATTTCAAGAGGCTGAATCAGTTCAAATGTGACACAAATCAAAACATCGATCGTTAATCTGACATTTCATCATCCAAGCTGATCAACAACGTGAAAAACAACGAGGTTGAAATGTAGCTGATCGAAATACATAAAAAGTAACACATATAAAACGGTTTTGTGTAACGATATGTGGTCATGCTGAAGGAAGTGGTCGAAACCAGTCTCTCACCTTGTTGGCCTGAATTAAATGAAAGTCTTTCCCATAAGCTTTTAGTCCTTGTTCAAAGTTTCTACATTCCTCCTCAGTCCAGACGGAGAGTTCCTCTGAAACGGAGAGAAGAATTAGTCTCACGGCAGTGAAGCTTCCCACCAGACCGCAAGGAAAAACACGACTCTGAAGTCACCTCTCGCTGCTTTGACGTTAAACCGAAGTCTTCTCAAAGCTTCCTCTGTGTCAAAGTCACACTTCACCAGTTCGTACAGAGCCTGCAGGGAAACAAGGAAGAAAACTGTGTGAAAAACCACTAAAGAAAGAAAACCGTTTGATTCAATCGTTTCCTTACAGACAAAAAGAACTTCTCTCATCGGTTTCTGGTCATCAAGCTGCTTCACCTAGTCTGACGTCATCACGAACAAACGACAGAGTTACCTGTTCGTTGTCCTTGATGTGGGAACCCTCTGGGATCGCGTCCACTCCCTTCTCCTCTCCCGTCCGCCTCGAGGCTTCCGTTAAAAATTCCACCACTTTCCCTTCAGGGAGACACTCGGGGTTCCACAACAGCTGGTCGTCATTTTCATAAACTACAGGACGAATGACAGGAAACACACCAGCGTCAGCTTCACTTCCTTTGGAGCCAGAGAGGCCAAACAGCTTCGGAATTGTCGTGTGTGAACAGTCGACACACAGCCAGCTCACCTTTTTCATTGTCTTTATATTTACAGAGGCCAACGGGGGTTTCAGCCTGATACATGGAGCCCACCATGATTTCCTGTTGGGAATGAAGACACAGTTACAACTGGAAGATAATAAACTAATAAAGTTTATTATCTGTCACTTGATTTATTAGAAAATTAGACTGTTGAGATGTTTGATCGCGTCTGAAGCATCTCACGCACCTTTTTCCAGTCTTCAGATGGAACGTAGTCTTCATCTTCATCTGACTCCTCCTCTGCGTCGTTATTACCTGAGACACAATCAGTGAAGAACAGACATCACACGACTGACAACATGATGAAGAAACATAAAGAAACATCAACCAAACTTACTTTCAAAGTACTTCAGTTTCTGGGGGCGAATCAGTTCTGCTGTGCCGAGGGATCGGACTGAGCGCGTGCGGCCCTCAGAGGTTCCCTGGGCCTCATCGGACTGTCCCGACGAGTTCTTAGCACTGTCGCCCTACAAACACACAGACATAACACAGAGGTTGTAGATAGAACTCACTTCACCAGTCAGATGGAGGTTTAAGGACACCAGATTGAAGAGACTGAAACACAGACACACCTCACTTCTTTTCAGTTCCTCGGTGCTCCTGCTGCTGTCATCATTGTCTAGGTCCTCCTCCTCCTCATCCTCTTCATCATCCTCCTCTTCCTCTGGTTCTTCTTCCTCTTCTTCCTCATCTGGTGGTGAACCGCCCCCATAACCGTACATATTCAGCAGCTCGTGAATGGGCATCTCTCCCTCCTGTTGAAAGAAACGTTGCATTAAATCACTTTAATATGAAAATAGAGAGCAGAATGCAAAACTCAGATTTAATACATGACATTATTTCCACATCCAAAAATTGTGATGCGCAAATCTAAACAGCAAACTGCCAGATAAGAGCGACAAAACCAAACACGCTCTGAGCCACAAACCCACCCGCGCAAGATCTTCGATCTCATTGGCGTTGGTCTCGTCTGAAGCCTCCAACATTTCCTCTTCCTCCAGCGTGCGTTCATCATCATAGTCGTGGACGAGCATGTCCGCTGATGGGTCGAAGTCATGGTCATCGGAACCAGCTGAACCTCCTAGGAAGAAACCGCAAAGTTAACGGTTTACTTGGATTGAGAAAGTGTTTGAAAGAAACACCTGATGTAATTAATTCCATCCACTGGTGATTATTGTTTTGGACATACACCCAGATTACATATAGAATCAGACTTTGGGATCTCCAACATTATAATAAACTACTAGATAGGGAGGTCATTCCAAAACTGGTACTTGCTTCATAGAAAGCGTTTTCTAATCATCCTTGAAACATATTAATAAATTTAAGTTATTCAAAAATAAATGACAAATACTTCAAATGAAAAACTATTTATTCATTCAGTTTATTTTCTTTTCAGACATGTTATTACAACAGACTTCACTCCATCACATTTCAAACATCAACAACAACATCCCACATTTAATTAGATAAAATTATAATAATGATATTTTAAAGATCTTTAAACTCATCATTTATGCATGAAGTTAAATATAATTTAAGCACGTGTGTGAGTGTGTGCGTGTGTGTGTTTGTGTACACACAGGCTGCATGGTTGTTGTTCACAAACTTAAAATATATCATATATCCAGAAACACAATAAAAAGCTCAAACTTTGGGTACCTGGGCTCGCATTCCCGAGGGAGGGCTGGAAAACGAAAAAGATAGGTAAAAATGAATAAAAATGGAAATGAGCATCTATTAAATAGCATCTAAACAATTACAACAGATGTTTTCTCTGTGTGTGATTCAGGATATCAGATTTATCGAGACAGGGACATACTGGCGTGCGGAAAAAGCGCGCAGTTAACAAAACGAAAAAGAAACAAAGAAGTGCGAAAAATATACTTTACTGTGTCAAAAAAAATTTAATTCAATGCTATTGATAATATAAATGCAGCGCTTTTTACAGCCCACACTGAAACACAGTTAACTATAAAATAGAGTTATTACTGGGTTAATTACCGTACATTGCAAATTAGATGCTAACTTAAATCTACATTATATATTTAGCTAACGTGTCAAATATAGGCTTAATATCGAAGACCTGGAAGTAATTATTATATCACCACACAAAATATCTGTAGCCATGGGTCTATCGCCATATATTTAATAAAAAACCTGAATATGAATAGTTAATTAATCTTTAAGAGAACCGCCAAGTAACATCGCTAATGTCGTAGCTAGCCTCCATCACCAGCGCAGCGCTACAGCAGCTAATGTTAGCTAAACCCGAAGTTTACAAAACATCCTAGTGGCGAGAAACGGCTAATATTTAGCATCGCACTCAGTTGAGTCAGGATTTTGTGAATAAAAGCGAAAATAAACGAGCGATGTGTAAATTTTAATTTTACAAGCAAACATGCAACACAAATTTAGTTTTTGTTAATATTTATTTCACTTTCTTACCTCCGCCATGTTCGCAATCCTGCAGGATTACGTCAAAGGTCAGCGTCAGCTCCCGGATGTAGAGCCCCGCCTACCAACCAGCGAGCCGTCGGAGGCGGGGCGAAGGAGAGGCGCGTGTTTGTTACAGCGACACGTTTTTATTTTGATGATGATATTGGAATATTCCCGTGTTGATCAAATTTTAAAGTTAGATGATTTTAAGGCTGGGTCAATCCGGGAACGGTATCTGATTTTAGATTATGTTTTTATCTCTACTAGTGAGAAATATATAGTTATTCCTCTAATTATGTCACTAAAATTTGAAACAATATGAACTAGACGATCAATATAATGGTATCCTGACATGGAAACAGTGAAACTGCACAAGTCCAATCTTTAGCACTGATGTAACTCAAAAATCTTATTCCCAACAAACAACAATAAAATTTTATACGTCAACAAGACTTTCTTTGCTAAAAAACACATTCATAATACAAATATTAATTCTGATCGTATCATGTAAGTAATGTTCCCACCGTCACACCGGTAATGACTATTTTGAACCTTCCGTGACGACTTCAATTTGACAAGTCTAGCGGTTAATGCAAGTGTCTCTTCTTGGAATCACTGATTTGTGTTCAAGATAATCGGCACACACTCCATTATGTTGCTATGCAGAGAGCCATCACCTCATCTTGTTGTAAGACACATGTCTCCAGCAACCCATTAGGCAACACTTTACTAAATCCATGGCAATAAAAACCCTAATTTCAGACACTGAAAGAGCAATTCTTCCCTTTAACATTTACGAAAATGTAGTCAATCGGTGATCTAAACAATAACTTGGATTCCCACACATATCCTGAATGACTAGATTGACATCCGTTTTTAAAAGCACACGGTGATTACTAAAGATAACGCACGATAACACGCCTGACATCACAAGACACGCGGCATAAAAGGTTTGACCTGAGCAGGTGTTTTCTGACAATAACCAACATGAGATCCCTTCTCCTGCCTGTGCTGCTGCTGAGCATGTTGTGTTTAACACAGATTCACACAGAGGATAGCGTAAACCCACTGAGGCTGTGTGGGCGGGCGCTGCTCCGGGCCGTAGTGTTCACCTGTGGAGGATCCAGATGGAGAAGACTGATGGCAGAAGAGGAGACTTTGCAAAGCAGTGAGTAGATTTAGAATCAAACACAAAACCAAGACTCTGACTCCTCGTAACAAAGTTTGTGTCTGTGTAGGGAGCAGAGAACCAAAACTGAAGACAGAGGTTGTGCTAGAGATGGACCGCCACCGACGAGACCAAGAACAGGCGCTGATGTCGGTCTGTTGTGAAATCGGCTGTCGAAGGAATGAGCTTTCCATGCTTTGCTAGAGGCGAATGGCCACAACCTGTCATTCATTTGTCTGAAGTCTAATTTTTTAGAACGTTATCAGGATGATGTGATTTTGCAAAAATAAAAAAATCACCTTGAAATTTGGCTACAAAATCTTGTTTAATCGTTTTATTTGTTCCTGATATACTAAAAGGATTTTTTTCTTTTTAATAATAATAATAATAAATGCATGGCTAAAATGTCTTGATTTCTCCAGGATTCACTCAAAGTAAACAGCGTACACACTAGCCAAACCGAACAAAGAGCTGTTCTTGAAGGAGTAGGAGGTGAAGGTGTCGTTGGACGCGTCCCACAGGCAGCGGCTGCTGATCTGCATGCTCTGTCCCGCCAGCTGGCCGATGTGGACCAAGACAACGGTCTTATATCTGGGAATCATGAGGTCCTTCACACGCGCTCGAATAACCTGGAGAGGCAAACCCAAGAATGGGTTGACTCCATCTATTCAAAAGGTTTGCATGAATGGATTTTCAAATTTTTTTTACCTCACAGATTGTCTTGGTCATTTTTTGAGACCATTCTGCTTCGTATTTCTCCTGCTGGAGGTAACTGGTCAGAACGTCTTTCAGTATGTCTGTGACAGCAGGGATAGGAAAACGTTTGTTCGGTCCTGTGGTCCAAAACAAAGACAAAATCATAGCAAATAAGTTTTAACTCTTACATAGCGCTTAGTGAGCAAAACCATGATAATTTGATTAGATGTATTTCGGCTCCTCCAGTTCCACTGCTTAAAAACCAGCAGCGTTTAGTAAGATTTTTGAGATTCAAGGCTAAACCGTTAATTTGAAATCAGTATTTGCTTGTGAGATTAAACTTGAACAGATAAAATTAATACAAAATTTTGTAACTAAATCTAATTCAGACCCAAAATCACCGCTGAATACAACTTTTACAGCTCGTACGTAGCTTAGGTGACGGTGTGATTGTTATGAATGGAGGTGATCGGTTGCAGCAGGTGTTTGTCTCACCCAGCTGGTAAGTGTTCTCCATGGTTGTGAACATCCTGGCATTGTCGTCATTGTGTCCCAGTTCATCTATGTAGGACACCGTGCTTATAGAGCTGAAAAACAGTTTTTATGTCAGAAAGAGGACCAGGATATGATCACACCGCCTGACTGAAACTGACAGCCACTGAAATGTTTCAAACAAACTTTCCTGGGAATTTTCTCTGCTAAAATGATAAAAATAGAAGATTTGCATTACAGTATACTCACTCCTTGGTTCTGCCAGTTGTTTCTTTCCCTCTGAATCCATGGCTTCCATCTGAAAGGGCCTTGCTTGTCCTCCTTTCTCTCCTCTGGGGTTTATCTCTGTGCTGATCCGACATGACAGCCTCTCCTTCGGTTAAATAGTAGCTACAGGTCGATGTATCTTGATGGTAACTTCATTAAACTATGTGAGCATCCAGTTAGCATTTAGCTAGCATACATCCGCTAACCCGAGTTGACAAAAACACACAAATAAAGCGTTAAAACATTAATTTAAAATTATTTGTTGTTCTGGCTAATTTTAAATGACATTACAGCTAACAGAAGACCTACGGAAACATGAACAGGTTAGCATGATGCTATTTTTATTACCGATTTCGGTCTTATTAGGGCAAGCTAGTCCCAGCGCGTCCTGTTGTCATGGTTACAATCGGGCCCCCAATCAGCGGAAGTGGTTTTCACGCACGAGAGCTTCCTGCGCAGCAGAGTCCCCGCCCCTAAATCTCTGTAACTAGGGGTGATGCAAACAAATCGGTTTTCTTCAGGTTAAAGGTCACTGGCTTCAATTTGTCAAACTTTATTTATGAAAGAAAACAAACAAAAGACGCTCAAATGAAGTTTGAGAATATTTTAGGTGATTTAAAGGGTAAAACAAGAGGGAAATAATAAAAGAAGAATAGATATTAAGTAGAAAAATATTCAGGCTACTATTACTGCTACTAGTACTTTACTACTACTAAAATAATAATAATAATAATAGTAATAAAGTATAAATACTATAAATAAATAAATATAATAAGACACAATTTAGGAGACAGATTATTTATTTTATGCTTTCAAAAATGTATGTTTTACTCCAGTTTTGAGTAAAACAAGTTAAACAAGAAGAGTCGGCGGTCTGATGGACCTTCCTGATTTATAACCTAGACACATTTATGAGGTATAGTTTAATGCAAAGCCATACAGTACCTTACAACTTAAGAAAATAATTTAAAAATCAATAATTAATCAGGTAGCCACTGCAGAGATTTTAAATTAGGTGAAATGTAGCTCCATAATCTTCCTCTTCAGCCTTGCAGCAACACTTTGAATTTATGGTAGATGATTAATTGTATATTACATTATATGTGACTTTTTACAATCACTCTTAAAGTCTTTTATTTCTATGAACAAACGAGGGGCAGATCAATATTTCATAATTTCTCTTCTTTATTACCAAGTAAAACAGGTATTACATTATATTGATTTGTTCATATATTTACTTTCAAAATCTTTGGATGGGAAATTTACATGAAAGATTTGCATATTCAGTGTCTAATGGAGTGAAAGAACAAACAGCCATACAGTTTTACAAAAAAAAATACATTTACAGAACCCCCCCCCCCCTTCCCCAAATATAGGAGGACTTAGAGTATGTTCAGAAATAAGGCAAAAAAAAATTTAAGCATTATTATTAAAGTAAAAACACTGTTAATCTCAGTCAAATTGAAAAATACACTTTCTTACAATTAATTAAATAAAAAATCTCTCCCAGGTCTGAACTGTGAGTCAGCCTGAACCGTGTAGAAACACGTCAACATGTTAGATGTGACATGAAGCTATGAGTGGAGTTAAATTTAAGGTGTGTTTTTTGTGAACGTCAAACACAGGAGAATATCAAACAGCTATATCAGATGCATGGGACTGAAATATCTATGAATACATGACAAATTTATTGACGACGAGATTTTGATGGTGCAACGACAGCAAAGCAGAGATGGGAGATTTAAGTGAAGGCAAAAAAATCTTCCTCTCACAGCATGATTGTACGATAAAATGCTCTTGTTTTGATGAGACTGGTGACGGACAGATGTAGATTTCATGCGGCACTGTTATTCATCAACAGTAATTTTTTTTTTTTTTTTGCACAAGAAACCGGCATGTAAAACAATTGGATGGAGCAGCGGCATCACATAGAGCCTAATGTGTGATGAGTTCTGACATCAATAAACCAAGAGACGATCACAGACACATCCATATGCCCAGAGAAAGAGTCCAAACATAGCTTTTATGTACACTTTTTACACTTAACTTTTTAAATATTGCTATTAGAAAATGATAAAACATTTATTCAACATGGTGGAAAAGGAAAAAACTCCAACAGGACACAGGGAATAGAGCTGTCTTATTAAAAGAATTTTGTTTCCTCGCTCTGTGACAGTAACACCCATCAAATAAAATAAATTAATTATTAAGCAGCATTTCAAGGCAACTCATCTCCTACCATCTCCAGCTCAGGTCCCTTCACATCTAAACCTGTAAGCTCCATATGGCACTCACACCCGGCTCTGCAAGCTCTTCATCTTAAGGCCCTCTCTGCAATGGAATTAACCGTTCAGGTGAAAGCAGCAGCTTCTGCTCGTCGTGCAGAAATCACCTTGATGTTGCAGAAGCATTGCATGTTCACACAGAAGTGAAGCAGGGATCGATGCTCTGATCATGTGGGCGTCATGGCAACATGCCATCAAACGAGATGTTGAGGCTGCACATGTGGCCTCAATCCCGACCACAGAATGGGGCGTTTGGAGGATAAAACAAGTTTTCTTTTGCAAGCACATAAATTTTACTTTGTAGAGAAATTATTAATGTAAAAAAAACATAATTATTGTACAGAATTGTTTGTTATTATCCACAGATGATAGATTACAAAAAGGTGCAGGAAGCATGTGCTATTAAATTAAATTAAATTAAATTAAATTAAATTAAATTAAATTAAATTAAATTAAATTAAATTAAATTAAATTAAATTAAATTAAATTATGTAGAAATATATATTATGCCAACTGAAAATGTAAAAACTTGTAGTGAAAGTTAAGCTCAGGAGTTTGTGACAGACGTTTCTTTACGTTCACATTTACTGAATATAAAATAAATGTAATATTTCTGCTCTGGTTAAACATCCTTTGCTTGATCACCATTTCTTTTATGTGCTTGCAAACAAACAAAGCTTTCCTGTGTTCTAAATCCCCATCATGTGATTCAGACCGAGGCCCGGATATAATTCTGCATTCGGAGCGCAGCTGTAAGTTATTCCAGCGCTGTTCTGAACCGATCGATCTGATCGATAACTCTTCATCCCATGATGATAGGAGGGATGTTTCAAACTCTGATTACACTCAAACACGTTCCAGTAAAGTCGGGTCACACCTGATCTGAGGTGGCAGTAACCTCATTCTGTGTTTTTATTCCTCTTTCGTTCTTTTCCACCTTGTTTAAGATTGTTTCTAGAATATAATCACACTATCTTATAGAGTACTAACACAACCAGTTAAACTAAAGGAACTGAAATGAATAAGGCTGGATCGTCAATCTACATTTCATGTAAAGTTAACTAAAATAAAGACTCACTTTTCCTTTGTTTTAATCCAGAAGTGTTGAAACTGATGATTTCTATTTACTCAGCATTTGTCAGTCTACTGAATATGGAGCTGTGTTTTCTGTGTGTTATGTTCCGTTCATCATTTAATTCCCTCCACCAAAAGATAAAGAAACATGGGATGGATCCAGAGTCTTCACAGTCAAAAAGCCATTGATTCTTTTGGTTCCGTTCGCAAACAGCACCGCTAATTATTCGCCAAATATTTCCCTGCGAAGCGAAAAAAAATTCAACATGTGAGAGAGAAGGGAGGGGCTAAGCGCCGAGCGTCTGCCGGCGTTTGGATCACAACGTTTGGAACATGAAGACGTGACGACTGACCTGCAGCAAATCGTTTCTTGACCAGCGACAGCCGGTAGCCGGTGCCGACCAGCTGGATGTCGCACCCTGACAGAGTGCTCCCCTCGCTGGTGAACTGCACCGCCAGCTGGGATGGTTTGCACAGACCCTCCGTCATCTGGAACCGGCCCAGAAGGGCCCCGACCCCTGTGGGACCCGGACACAGTGTTACCGTATGACTGGCCTTCATTACATCCCGCTTCAACCGTTAGAAAGATATTAAGATGAAACAAAAAGCACATTACTCAGGCAGCAAAGGGGATAAAAATGAGATGATGACCTTGACCTTGAGAAAACTAGGTCAAGGTCAGATTTCAACTTTTGGACACTCAGGAACCGGATAAGATAGAAAGATGAGGGAGAAGGCCAGTGTGAGTAAGACCGTAGATTAAAGCTAGTGCTTTGATCTATGACAGTAGGTCAGAGCAAGAGCTTTAATCTTTGACCTATGCAAGTAGGTCAGGGTAAAATTTTGAATTGAGGGATGTTGCAGTCTGCATTGGTTCAAGTTGCTTTTAAGATGCTGCAAAGACTGAATTTAAGGAGGTCGTGTGCATCCTCTTCAGTTTTCCCACTTTTAGCAAGTCACTTTTTGCACTATTGCGCATGCATTTAACATAAATGTCTTGACTTAAGGTAGAGAAAAGAGTTCCAATGAGTTCAGGTTCAACATTCACGAACACAAAGTGACTCTCACCTCCATTTTCAGAGCGATGAGAGAGGCTGGAGATTCTCCACTGGATCGTCTGTTGCTCTTCATGCCTGTAAGACAAAGAAATGGGCGTCACACACAGAATGACGCCGATATGAGATCAATGCCTTTATGTCAAACATCTCGTCCTGGTGGTTGAGGGGGTCGGAAACTCTGCGGGGTCGACCCGAACGCTCCGAATCCTTACCAAGTGGCGGGAGGGATCATGGCCTGGAGTCTGGCCACGCCTCCATCCACAGGAACCAGGAAGTGGACGTCGTGCAGCGGCGCCGGCGCAGCCATGGCCTCCACGTTGTATTTGTAGTCGATTCTGAGATCTGCGCTGAGGGCGTCGCCTCGCCAGCTCACCGCCAGGTTGAGGGGCGTGGCCTGGATTCCCGCCGCCGACACCTGATACTTGATCATGTCCACGTTGTAGTAGGTCGCCTGAGGCTTCTGCTCGGCCACCTTCTTCAGGTGGCTCATCAGGTTGGGCATGTTCACCCAGAATTCCTTGCAGTCGGCGCCGTCTGTCGCGGGATCGCTAAGGGATGAGAAGCTAACGCTAACATCCTGCATGCATTCTGAATGCAAAGCGCTAACTGTGCTAATCTTACGTGCACAGCAGCTGCGGGTTGGGCAGGACCTGCTCCAGGCGGCCGTAGCTGCTGATGCTGAAGGTGAGGACGGGGGGGGCTGGCTGGCTGGAGAAATGTCTGGTGATGCCGGCGGGGAAGGAGAGCACCATCTCTCCCGTGATCTTCACCACGCATCTGCGACAGAAGGACGGAGAGAGACTCAAAAGCGTGTTTCATCGGCGCGCCGATGTTTCTCACGAGCGACACCGGGGGGTCCTACTTGGTGGGGTCGGCGCCTTTGAAATAGGCGTTGATGGTTTCTGTGAAGGCGGCCGCCACCGGTAACGTCTCCTGGGGCCCCATGGTGAGGGGGCTGGGGCCTCTGGAGCATCCTGTCCGGGATAAACATGGGAAATAAAACACGCAAACGGAAAACCAGAAAACTGAAGGTGAAGGTGAGCGAGAAGGATGGGATGGATACCTTCAAACGCCAGGTAAAACCTGCCGTGGTCAAACCATACCAGAGGGTGTGAAGCGTCTGAGTGGGGGGGGGGACACGAGGCAGACCGGTGGTGGTGGTGGGGAGGGGGACAAGACAAGACGGTGATGCAAACGGACGAAGATGAGCAACATGAAGACGCAAAGCGTGACGCCGTGACGTGTTTACCTGACGTGTTCAGGTCCCTCCCCAAGGTGGGGGTGGAAGCGGCGCTGTGCAAAGTTATGGAAGAGATGGAGGAGGTGCTCTCGGCCCGGGCCAGGGGGGCAAACGGCGGGGGGCTGCCCGACACCGGGGGGCTGAAGGGTCGAGACTGGAGACAGGAAACAGGTTTGAGTCGTCACGGCGACCGGCGCAGCGCGGGTTAAAACGGTTTGCCCCCTACCAGGTCCGGGATGGGTTTCCCCGGGGGCAGCTTGGGGCGTGATGACGGGCGAGGAGGCGGGGGCGGGGGCACCGGGCTGCCGCGAGACTGGGGCGTGGCTGGACGAGCTGGGGAGGCGGGGCCTGCAGGATGGAGATTTTAGCGTAGCATGCTAATGCAAGTGTGTCAAAAAAAAAATAAGGGGGGTACTCACTGCTGCCCGGGTAGGGTCCTGGGGAGGACATGATGGACCTGTAGGTGGTGGGGGGGAGCGGAGGGGGCGTGGCCCTGAAGTCGGGGGTATCGTCTCTTAGGTACCCCCCCTCTGGAGTCCTCTTCCCTCCAATGACCCCCAGAACCAACGGGGATGGGACTCCGACCGGGGGGGACCTCCACCCGGCTGGCAGGGGGGGTATGGGGCTGGTGGGGGCGGGGGAGGACGAGTACTCCACAAACTGCAGCACCTCCTCATCGACGGCGTCGTCGTCGTCGAGGCAGGGGGGGGGCGAGTCGGACGGAGAGAAGTCCGGAGGCAGCGGGGGGGCCGGTTCGTCTGGAGGAGGGGGTCCGAGGGTGATGGAGGGCGGGGAGCCCGGCGGCGTGAACGGAGGAGGAGTGGGGGAGGAGCCGGGGGAGAACGGCGGCGGCGATGGGGGGGGCTCATTCGGAGGCGGTCCCGGAGAGAGGCAAGGGGTGGAGGGGGTGGACGAAGGCGTGTCCGGAGGGGGGGAGTCCGGCGGCGGAGGAGGGGGGGCAGGTTCGTCAGGCGGGGGGGGCCGGGCCTCGGTGAACGTCACCCATCTGGGGGAGGACGTGTCCTCGCTGGTGCGGGGGGGGCTGTCCGCGGGGGGGCCGAACACGTCGTCCGCTTCAGGGGCGGGGAAGCCCCGGTAGGAGGCGGGGGATAGGATGCTCAGGTAGATGGGGGCGGAGCTACGAGCCGCCCTCCCATTGGGTAGATCAGCTGCAAGAGAAAGAGAACACCCTCAGGTCATCGGACAACCGGATGCTGTGGTTGCCGTTGACGACGGGATGAACTCACCAGCGGGATCAGGAGGAACACCGTAACGACTCCTGGACGGAATGTTTTTGGGAGGAAGTGGAGGCGGAGCTAAAACCAGGAAGACAGATGATGTCAGCTCAGCAAAAAATTGACGCCATCATGTAAAAATCCGGTCGACTCACCGCCGGTCGGGAAACTCCTGCTCAGCAGCGAATCGGATCGCGGTCGGGAATGCCCCCACAAATCAGCAGGAACCACTGGGACACATAAAGAAAAGGTCAAACACGCCGCTGAGGTCATGCTTGTAACGTCCAATCAAAATCGAGACGCACCGTCGAATCTGGAGGACTTGGGTTCTGAAGGCAGCCCGAAAAAGGCGGGAACGTTCTGCGACTTCCTGTCACTGCAAGACGGCGAACAATCAGTGATCGGAGGCGGGAACACGGCTTCATGGTGGTGGTGGTGGATGAACGGACAAACCTGGGGGTGTTGGGGGCAGGACTGGGGGTGGGGGTGGACCGTCTAGGGCGGACAATCTCCTCACCTGAGAGACAAACATCAACCAATCAGCTCCTCGTGTGATACTTCTATTGGACGCTTCCCAGCGACGCGTACTTACATGACAGATTCCTTTTTATCTGCCCCTGAAAAGGAAAAAAAAAATACTTTAAGCATCTACACCGAATTCTTGAATTTTTGTGAATTTTTATTATATTAGATCTTTTGAGGAGACTTCTTCTTATTTTATTGGCTATCCTCTCAACTTCCTGCTTTGCTTTCAAATATAAACTGCTTCAAACAGCCACCAGGGGGCGATGGAGACTCACCGGGCTGCGTCTCTGAGGCCAGCATAAAAGAAGAGAGAACACACCTGGGTCAGAGAGTGATGACACATCAGTCATATAGACGACAGCTAAAAACGACACACACACACACTTCCCTACACACACTGTCACACGCGTGTGGAACAATCAGACCAGCATGCAATGCCCACTGACAATCAATCAATCAATAAATCAATCGGTTTGCAGCTTTCTGTGTGTATTGTGCTCATTTTGTGTCTTGCTGTAATAAACTGCAAGCAGACTTAAAGGGAATCTATAAACAGGAAGTGACATGAAGTGACAGGAAGTGGTGGACGTGAAAATGAACTTACTGGACTTCTCTTCTGCGAGGAGACGGCGGGGAATTTAGAAGAGAAAAGACAAACATGGAAAGAATGACGTGAGACGCAAAGAGGTGTTGTATAAAATTAAAACGTGTGTGTGTGTGTGTGTGTGTGTGTGTGTGTGTGTGTCACCCACCAGTGACGGGGACAGTGCCAGTCCTCCCACCGAGGCCTTCAGCTCGTCCATCGATGGAGGGAAACGCTTGGCGCCGTCCGACACCAGAGGCTTGATCTTGATCTTGAATTTCTTCTTGCTGTCCTCCTCCTCATCCTCCGAGTCGCTGGAGGAGAAAAACTGCTTTCCTTTGGACGCTGGTGAGCGAGTGTCAAGTTCAAACGCTGAAAAGTCGATGGATTTTTGGTGCAGTTGACCGATGAGGAGAACATCCGATTAGTCTCTCAACCCGACAGGTCGATGGTTTTACAGGAAGGATATCACCGCCCTCGTCGCCGGGCCGGACGCTGAAGCCCTCGTCGTCCACGTCGGGAGAGGCCTGCAAAACACAGAGGTCGTCACGGCAACGGAAGCATCGGAAGCGAACGGCGACTCCCGGATCGCATTTCGCAGATTCCTCAGAGACGGCCGACCTTCTGGCGAGAGGTCGTGCTGACTCAGCGTTACTCGGTTACTTACATATCGGTCCCAGTCGATCTCCCCGTAGAAACCGTTCGGCGCTCCGTTGGCCTTTTTCTAGCGTAGAAACGACAGATTAGTGGAAGAAGAAGACAAATTATGTAAATGACACATATATTAAAGCATCACATCAGTATTTGGGCTTTTATTTTGAAGTTTTGGTCATTTCCTTTAAGGAAAACTCAAATAGATGAAATAGTTTTACTCAAGTAAAAGTTATGTTAACTGATGTGGAAGAAAAAATAAATGCAAAATTAGTATTAAAGTTTTTTTTCTAATAAATGTCCAATTTCTGCAGGAATTCTCCATATTTGCTGATGACATCTTATCTAAAATCTGTTTATTTAACACATTTTACTTGACTTTTTTTAAAAAAAAGATTCCTTCTTTAATTTAGAATCTGTATGAATAACCAACTATAAGCGACTATGTGACGCCACAAACGACAGCGTTGTTCACTGAAGGTGTGAAAATGAACTCACACTTCCTCTCTTTCCGCTTCCTCCTCCGTCTCTGTCAGGTGAGCTCCTGTTTGAGGTCAGAAGAAAACATTCCATCACCGTTCAGTAAAGTTTGAAGTTTTTTCAACATTTTCTTTCAAACTTTTTTCACCAACAGAATTCTATAAAACTTCTAAAACACCAATAGATGCCATTGAAATCATAATTCTCTGTAAGAACAGATCCAGACGTCACTCACGTTGCGTCTGGATGCTTGTCTTTCTTCCGTAAGCCCAACGCTTTCCTGGTTCGATTCTTCAGTCCTGGTGGAGATGGAAGGAAGGTGGGGGTGGGGGGGGGGGCAACATCAGGGAGAATTCCAGCTCTGATTATAACGGTCAAAGCTCATCAAAATTCAAAAGTAAACATGACAGCCTTTCGTGGGGAAAGCAGTGACTCCATGAGGCTGGAATAAAGGACCGGACGGACTAACGTGAAGCGGAGCAGCGGGGGTTTAATCTCCTTAAGTGTCCCCCCTCCCCACTAAATAAAGTGGAGTGAAAACACCAGGAAGGGCTGATCAATGCGTCCACTTCATTAGAGAATATGTGAGTGGGGGGGGGGCAAACAGGATGCCAGGACCCCCCCCCAGAGCGTTGGCGGTTGGCTCAAGCAACATTCCCATCGGGATGGCGACGCCATCAGGTGTACCGTCCAATGACTGCACAGCAAAGTGAAGCACATTCTGGTGTTTTAACATCAAGCTGCAAACTGCAATGCATTCTGGGAGACGTAGAACATAATGTTATTTACAGGAATGCGCTGAAAACAGCGCATTCCTGGGAGTCTGAGGAGAAAACACTTGTTTTAAACATGCAAACTCCTCTGAGGGACTTCAGCCGATGATTTTAGTCTCAGCTAAATAAAAAATAAATCAAATTTATTCATCTGGTGTAAAACTAGAGACTCGATCGTGACCTGATCAAAAAAATAGTGATCAAAAATGGAAGTTCACAAACTTCACCTGAAGAAAACGATCTTTATCATTAATTATATCCCCGTTAAACGTAAAACACACAAAACTGAAGATGTGTTGTAATTGGGCCTTGTCTTGATAATGTTTGTGAACCATTATTACCCAGAATCCCCTTCAGGTTGTGACTGTTTGGTGTTCAGTAACCATCCTGCTCTTTATTCTCTGTCATAATTTGATTTTACCGAATTTCTGATGTGAATTTTATCCATCAAATACCCCCACCTCATGATAACCACATGCATCCATCATTATTCTGCAGATCCACCCTGTTTCCTGATGCCTAGACTAACGCTGAGATGTGATTTACACGCGTGTGGAACATCCAGGCCACGCTAGCGGAGAGATAGCAACACACGTGTGGCTGGAAACGACATCCTATAGCAAGCTGACTGCAGGCCTTTTGCTAATAATAGCCACAACCCATGTTAGCATGATGGTGATGATGATGATGATGATGATGGTGATGATGGTGATGCAGGCCCAGCATCTGTCATGCTGTGATTTAGCTCCTGCACTACGGTTTGATCTACGCTCGTTTTTGCTGCAGCAGCTTTACGGATGAAGGAGAAATGAGTGCGATGTGAGGTAGCATGTAAACACACACACACACACACACACACACACACACACACACACAGCTGTACCGGCCCAGCAGGAGAACAAGAACATCACTGGGGAGTGGGGGGGGGGGGTGCTCACCTTGCATCATGATAGCAGATTCTCATCCTACGTCGTCGTGGCGACCAGGCGGATAGAAACCGACCAATCCAGCGGCTCGGGGGCCGCCTGAGCAGGACACGGCTAACGCTGCACGGCTCCCCAGCGAAGCATGATGTTGATTCCCTCCACCCCCCACCACCACCACCACCACCAGGGCCCGACTCCCAGACTCCCCCACAGAGAGGTGGGGTGGGGACGGCGACGGCAGAGGCAGAGGAGGAGACGCCCGAGGAATGAGAAGCAGATCAGTGGTGGAGGGGTGGGGGGGTGGGGGGGTCCTCTCCGTGGATGTTAGGGGCCCCCGGACGCCTCAGCAGCACCGACACGCCATCTCTGAGAGAGGGGGGGGGGTGAAGAGGAGAGGCAAATGAGGAAAGAACAGAGCGGCTCAGAGTGAGAGAGAGGCAGAATGACTGGGGGGGGAGGGGGGGGATCGCTGATGTCACACCGTCTCTCAGCCAATCCCTCAACGCCTGGTCACGTGACCGCTGTCCCCTGATGCCTCAGCGCCGCTCGGCTCTCCTCCAGCAGACCGGATGCATCCGTTTATACAGACAGGAAACAAAATGAACCGCGTGGAAATTCATGTTCGTGTTCGTTAGAAGGATTTATTCTGTAAATGTGGTTTAGTTTTATAATTTAAGGACAATTTTAGGACAGATTGACAGGATGAAAAAGAGCTAGATTTAAAAAACAAACTAGGGCAAACATGTAATTCTATCTCAAATCTGTGGGAAAGGAAAGATGATCATCAAGTCTTCAGTTAATTCAAATAAAAGCAAAATAATAAAGAGGAGAAGAATCCAGGATTTTTCAATTAATTCAAATAAAATCAAAGTCATAAAGAGGACAAGTTTCTAGGATTTTTTTCCAGGAATTAACAAAAGATAAAATCCTGATGATTTTACTCCACAACAAAAGATTCTTTCCGATGAATCAATCAATCATTTTCTAATCATTTTATATGATTGATTGAAGCAATCATATAAAGGTAGCTTTAGCTTCAGGACCATGATTTTGAATTAAATTTTCTTTTATGACACACCAGGGTAATAAAAATTACCAATATTGCATGGTGATTAAATTAATATTAATATAAAAAGTACAAATTTGAACTGTTTTTGCTGATATGGGAACAATTAACTCCCTATCACACAGCAGGTTTTATCATTACACACACTTTACTATAGTGGACGATGTGTTTTATACACAGATGCATGAATTTTTTTTCAATAAGATATAAACACACAGAAATAAATACCGATCCAGGTCCAGGTTTGTTCTGAAACTAAATGAAAACCATCAGATAGTTTGGAGAGAATAAATCGACTCAGTTGCTAAAAATACTGGAGGACGAGGCTGCCGAGCGCACAATGTCAGCCGTAATCGCCCTGACGAGTGGGAAACCAGAAGGAAACTCTTCCCAACGCCATCAAGCGTTCCTACAACCTGAGATGGGGGCAGTTAGAGGAGAAACCTGTGGTTAAAAACCGGGGTTTACCCGCTGCTATTTTCAGCTGGAGTCACCGTTAAAGAGCTTATCCAACCTGCAGCTACAGATCACGGGCGGCTCCCGTGTGATTTCCTTAATCAGCTCCTTACATAAGAATCCATCCAGGGTGGGGGTCAGAGGTCACAGCAGCTAGGATTAACCCCACAGAGCTGGACAGAGCAAAACACAAGGATGGAGAGGTAGCGTAAGGTGAGTGAAAACTGAATAAAGCACGAATGTTTAGAGGGAATAAAACACCTTAATATATATATGTAACATATATAATATACATAGTAAATAAATAAATAATAAAAGTCTTCTCATGGTGGATCGATCTGTTATTTTTTATCCCACCGTAAAACAAGTCATATTATCTCCATTTTGTTTATATTGTCCAACATAAGAGTTATGTCTGACATACACATACATGACACGATGACGTCAAACTGGTCCTCTGTGATGGGAAATGCTGCCACCTAGTGGAGGATAGTATTAGAACCACTGGTGCTTCTTTTAGGGAACAACTTCACAGTTAACTAAAAAATATTCCTTTAATGCAAATTAACCCCAAATGCATGAACTGTATTTAACAAACAGGTCATCTGAGACTCGATGTGTGCGTCTGTGGTGTGTTTGTGTGTTTGTTTACCAAAATGAACAGTCAGGGGTCGACAGAGTGACGTCATCGCTGGAGGTCATGCCGGGAGGACTAGAAAGAACTAATTATTCATTAACAGATAAGAACCCAATGAGTTTTACTGAAGATAGATGGATAGATAGATGGATAGATATTTACTTTATTAATCCCGGAGGAAATGCACTAATGATAACATATATCATTTATATAATATAATATAATATAATATAATATAATATAATATAATATAATATAATATAATATAATATAATATAATATAATATAATATAATATAATAATATTTATATTTACACTCACTGCATTATCCTGATATGATGCAAAATAAAATCGTTAATGTGAACATCAGGAGCAAAATGTCAGGTTTGCAGCTCTAGCAGAAGAGATTTTTGTGTCACCTCCTAGAAATGTGACCTGAAATTCAGATTTAAGGTCACAAAAATATCATTAAATTTTTATTCTGCTGCTGCAAAGAAGGCCAGAACTTTTTTTAAAGACACGATGAGACTGAAGCAAATGTTCTTCAGAGGAGACAGCGTCTCTCTGTTCTGGACGGCCGTGGCCTCCAGCACCAGACATCCTGAGCTCCACTCGAGGATGTCAGCTGAGACCCACTGGAACAAACCACTCTGCATGTGACTCTCAGAAATATGTCTAAAAAGTCTGCACTGGAGCAGAGATGGATGATAAGAATCACAGCATGTTCCACTTCCTGCCAGCAGATGGCGCTGCAGCCCAGCCAAACCCGCAGAAACACGCACCACGACAGGTTCCAAGTGGACGCAAAGACACGAACACGAAGCCTTTGCGTGGGTTCCGATCGAATCCGGGCTGAACGCAGTGTGACAGTCCCAACGGCAGCCGTTAGAGCCGTTACACCGTCCCCACGTGGCGTGGAGACGTTTGGCGGGTGATGAGAACAGTCGACACGGCACTTAAAAGTGTGTGTGTGTGTGTGTGTGTGTGTGTGTGTGTGTGTGTGTGTGTGTGTGTGTGTGTGTGTGTGTGTGTGTGTGTGTGTGTGTGTGTGTGGACTACTTGGGTGGCTCGGTGTCTCACACACACACACACACACACACACACACACACACACACACACCGGTGAATCAGCCAATTGTCTCTGGGCAGAAAAGGCTGAGAAATGTGACGGAAAGGTGGCAGCAGAGAGGATGACGTCATCGTGTAAACGCTCACGTTCACGTTAAAATGACGTTTAATGTGAAGCACTAAAGGTATTTCGGTTGTTTTGTGAAATAAGAGACAGGATAAATAATGAACAAATAAACATACACAAAATAATGATAATGTCCCCAAAGTGTGTTTCCACTTCCTTCTTCTTTGACGTTTGACAGTTGAAGTCAGAGTGTGTGGTGTGTGTGTCAGCACTGTAATGATGTGTGTTTGTGGGTGAAGTGTGTGTTCGTGGTTGTAATTAGGGAAAGCAGGAATAACGGCTGGACTATTGGTGTAAATCATCACGTAAAACACAGCGGCTGTCTTAAACGTGCTCGCCGTATTGTTATTATGGGAGACAGAAATTATGAATGCATTAATGGAAAGTTTTAAAAGTAGCGTGTAGAATAGGAGCTAACGCGCTAATGAACAATTATAGACGGGATTTATTCAGTAGGGACGAATGAATGAAACCAAATTATTGTTTTTTACAGAAGAAGAATTTGTGATTGAAGGATTTACGTCAGAAAAATAAATGCAGACGCTGGTGGTGGTGGCCGATCACTCTGCTGGGACAGATGAAGGAAATAGAGGCAGTGATTTGATTTGATGTAGAATAAACATACTTTTAATTGCATTTGGATCACTTTCTTTCCTCCAGGTGTATTTTTATCTCCAGTCACACCTTATTTAAAGACTCGTTGATCATTCCAGGCCCATTTCAGAGCTCCTATTTTAAAGCATGTATAGTGAGCATGCAAATTTCAAATTGCTATGATTTCACGAACCAGATCAAAGCGAGCCAGTCTGTGTTAAAGCAGGGGGGGGGGGACAACGTCGGCCTTGTTTGCACACAACCACAGAGACCTCCAGCGCTCCGGGCTCGACACAACCACCATGCATTACCCAGCGTCCTCCCAAATTACAGCCAGTCCACGTTCCCATTCCACTGATCCAGTGGTTGTGTGGTTCCCCCGGCTCGTGTTCTAGTCAGACGTCCTCACGCAGGTTAGCCTTCCTCTATGAGCCACGCATCAGAGCGGACACATAATAAGATATAATAATTAAAAATACAGATTCGTTTAAAATCTGTTAAAGCTACGTCAGCTTTATTTTTTGTTTTTGTTTTTTTTTGACCCCCTTCTGTCTTCACCCATCTCCTCCAGCCTCCAAGCCAACGCTGTCAACATTTACATAGCATCTCAGACACAGCTGACCTTTTTTCATTGTGACCTTTGACCTCTGGGGCTAAAGGTAAGTTAACGTCTGCCTACCTGTGGTGTAAAACTACCAATGCAGTACTTTCGTAAAGCTTTTATGTTAGTATTTATGTACAGAAACCGCTAATCGCTAATAAACAACAACATCAGTGAAATACCCAGAATTCCAGTTGTCCTGGTTTACTGTAATTCTTATTCATTGCATATGTTAGAGAAAAAAAATTAAAAATAAGGATTAAAATGCTTTAAATTGTCAAAACACCTCTCGGATACATTAACATTAAGTTAAAGGAAAAAATGTAGAATAGATTTTGGCTTCTGCCCTAGAAACCGTCCGTCACACAGTGAGGCTAAATCCAAATGGTCTCCATGGAAACAGAAAGAATAAAAGTCCTTAAATTACAAAAAAAAAAGCCATCACCTCATGTCATGATTGATGTGTGTGAATTTTTGTGGAAAAATGTTGAAGGCGTTTTGAGTCAGGCTCATGTTTTGGGGTTGAATCCTCTGCGGTTGGGGGTGTTTTCGGAAGGGGGGGGTATAGAAATGATTGACTGGGAGTGGAGAGAGGAGGAAGAGGCCTCGTCTTTCCCTCCCTCTCTCTCTCCCAGCCTCAGATAGATAGATAGATAGATAGATAGATAGATAGATAGATAGATAGATAGATAGATAGATAGATAGATAGATAGATAGATAGATAGATAGATAGATAGATAGATAGATAGATAGATAGATAGATAGATAGATAGATAGACAGACAGACAGACAGACAGACAGACAGACAGACAGACAGATAGATAGATAGATTATAGATAGATAGATTATAGATAGATAGATAGATAGATAGATAGATAGATAGATAGATAGATAGATAGATAGATAGATAGATAGATAGATAGATAGATAGATAGATAGATAGATAGATAGATAGATAGATAGATAGATAGATAGATAGATAGATAGATAGATAGATAGATAGATAGATAGATAGATAGATAGATAGATAGATAGATAGATAGATAGATAGATAGATAGATAGACGGCCTCCGACCTTCAGCGCAGGACGCTCGTCATCCTCGTCACATGACCCAATCCGGTCGCTCGGTTTGTCCTGACTTCGAGGGGGTGGGGGGGGGGCTTTCCATTAAGGGCGGGGGCAACGAGAACAAGGCGCATTTCAGTCGTCTAATCAGCCGTCAAATCTGATTATCTTCTAACTTAGCTGGTTAGCCCAACAATGTCATTCAGTGAGATAATTAAATCAGTCATCTGCAGATGTTTGTTTACGCAAACGAACTGATACAATTTGTCGGATGTGGGCGATGACATCAGAATGCTAACACGCTAATGCTAATAGCATGGTGGTATTTAGCAGTTAGCACTAAACAGAGTCCGAAATGAAGAATAAAAAAAAAATTACAATATTTTCTGCACTGTAAAACCTTTTTCAATTATAATTAAAAAAAGTTTTTAAAAAAATTAAGGTGCACTGGATTATAAAGCGCACTGTAGGGTTTTGAGAAAATTAAAGGCTTTTAGGTGCGCCTTATAGTGCGGAAAATACTCCAAACAATATCCTTCAGGTGAAAGTCATGCGTGGAGCCGGATCCAATCACAGCGGCTCGTTTTCCGTTGCCCCAGGCCCCTTCTGGCCAATCATGTGAGGGCGATTGCTCAGCAGATGATGTCATCTCTAGAGAGGCGTTGCTGCAGCAACACAACACCCCCATGGGATGTCTCCCTCACCCCCCCCCCAACCGGGACTCGCTGTTGCTCTGAGGATGCAGGAGGACCTACCGGAGGACCTCCATCTGGTTTCTACATCACCCCCCCACTGGGTCAGTGGGGGGCGGGGCCACAGCACACCTCAGGATGGGTCGCCAGTCAACCAGTTCACCTAGATGGTGTGTTTGTGGGAGGAAGCTGGAGAATCGTCCCGAGGGACACGGAAACCACACGCAGAAAGGACACAGCTTGGGTTTCAAACCCACAACCTTCCCCCGCTGTGAGGCGAGAGCGCGAACCTCTGCACCGCTACGCGAGGACGAACGGCCAAAAAAACACAAGAAAAAAAAAAGTGTGTCCTGACACGACGGGCGTCTGTCTATAAATAAAGATGTAAAATGAAGTCACCAGCGTCCCGTCGGCCCCCAGCTGGGCTCAACGCGGGCCCCGTTTGTTAGAAACCAGATGAGTTCCAGGTCATTTCACAGCCGCGGCAGCTTCTCCTGAGGAGATCTGAGAAGTTAGGAAGAGACAAAAGACAGGAGGAAGAGCTGAAGACGTCCTCCTCACGTCTCCATACCAGACGTGAGGAGCTTTCAACCCCTGAAACACATCTAAATAAATATATTCCAGTCAGATTAACAAAAAAAATTAATTTCCTGAAGTGGAATTAAAATCTAAGCTTAAAATCAAATTCTCATGATAATTGCAAAAAGTTAGAATGTTAACATGCTAAATAAAGCTGGAGAATAGATGTTAGATGACATGTGAGCATTTTAGCATGAAGCTAACAGCCATACCTTTGTTTTTTTTGTTTAAATCTAACTCTTGACACCTTCAACTTTGTCAAAATACGACGCTACGTCTCCGGACGCGCTAAAAAACATTTCAAACATCCCCTCTGTGGGAGGAACTCACATCGCCGAGTCTGTTGCGACACACACACACACACACACACACACACTTTTGCCAAAGTGTTGGTGTTCCACATGCCGTGTGCACCAGAGCCCGTTGTGGTGAGCCGTTAAAACACGACGTGAGCTGCTGAGAAAATTAAACCGTCTTAGTCGACTTCCTCTAATTGCCTTCCTCATTAAACTTTGCCAGACTCCAATAACAGAGATTTTTTTTTATTACGTCTGTTTCTTCTGCGGTTCTCAACATTACAATTAGGTCCAATTGTTAAACTGCATCTTATTACAGCAACTTATATATTATATGACTTATTTATTTTATGTTATTTGTCTCAGATGAGCTTTTATTGGGCTTACAGTGGAGCGGTGGAGTGAATCCGGTCAAAAAAGGCCCCCTAATAACATTTTATTCCCAGGGTTTACATCTGATAAGAACTTTTCCACTCTATCATTCTGCTATGGGTTATATCCATTGTGAAAATGGATGATTCTCATCCCTTTAAGTCTGACTTAAATTACCTTCAAACCCGGATTAACATCATTGCACAAGTCCAGCAGTATGAAGTGCTTAAGATTTGACTTCATACCAATAAAGTTAATTAACATTAACATTTTATTCTGCATAAAAAAAGGCCTCTGGCATCATTTCTCTTGGGTCACTGTGACTAGTTCTGCCTGTGCAGTCTGCAGTTTTTACAGGATAGTTGACTTTACGGTAAAAAAGGCCACAGATATAATCAGTATTTTTGGAACACGCAGCTTTGTTACGAGCTGCGTTAACCATGTAAATGACTTATGTGTGGGAGGGAGATTATTTTCCGTAAATGGATTCAGACGAGAGAGATTTCAGGGAACACGGCAAACCCTACATTTGATAAGTTCCATCACATTTATTCCGTTGTTTTAACGTCGGAGAACGTTTTGTTCTCACCACACGTTCTCCTAAACGTAGAGGACTATTTTTACAAGAGAACAAAAGGTCCACGCACTGAAATCCGATAAAGGTCGACCCGTCTATAGTCTCATTTCGGCGGGATGGACGATGGAAAAACACGGCCATGCTAGCCCACTTGGGTTTGTCACTGAGGTAGAACAAAAGGTAGAACACTTGAGATAGCCCAAAAACTTGAGATAGCCCAAAACCTAGTGAACAACAAGGAGATGATGTTCTTAACATTCCCAGAAAACATCAAAATCTTAAGACCTTAATGCATCAAGGAAAATCCCAAAGCATGACGCAGAAAACGAGTTTACCCGCTCCCCTCGCGGCTCAAGGTTGTCTCATTTACACAGGTCACCGATGCCACCGCTGCTTGTGCAGGAGTGTAATCCTAGATTCTTTTGTCCTATCCTCTTATTGTTATGGCTCCTCACCGAGTGCTTAACACACGCTAAAATAACTTCCTTAAGACCGCCGTAAGCAAACGCCACTCTAAGTATTTGCGCGTCTGCAACCAGAGAGTGCACATGAAGCCAAAAAAGGGAAGGGGGCTGCTTGCGTGGGATGGTTTGTTTTGTCAGCAAAATGTCAATCTGTCTCTGCAAGGTTATCCCATATGATCATCCCTAAATACACAGGACTGGCTTGTCCATCTGTTGAGAGCTAACACCCCCCCATTAACACCCACCAGCGCGAGCCCAGGTCTTGGAGGTCTTGCCTTTTCTACCTCCCACTGAGAAGATATGAAAAGGCTGACAAAGCTTTCCATTCTCTTCTTTAACTGTCAGATTTTTTGGATCAGTGTAATCCTCCAGCGACTGCGAGCACGTGACAACAAAGCGACGCAACTCAAGAGTTGTGCACGTCTAGAAGGAGATTCTGAGTCTCCTACTTGCATGCACAGAGCCAGGCAACCGTCCAACACCCACCCCCCCCAGAAAACGTCCTGAAAAACAAACTGTCCGAGTCCAAACTGCCTGGGCTCTCCTGAGCTATTCAGCGTGTGCAAATGAAAGATGTGTGTTGGAACAGGAACTAGCCTCTCTGCAGACACACACACACACACACACACACACACACACACACACACACACACAAGCAGCAGCCCTCTGGACAAGTTTGGCACTCGCAGAAGCCAAAACTCATGTTGCGTGCTAACGCTCTCCCTCCCCCATCCCCTCATGCTAGCCCGCTCTGCAATTATACGCTACGCTCCCACCCAAACATGCAAGAATAGGCCTTCTCAGTCAACAGACAAACCAAGTCATTCTGTCCCCAAAACCATGACATCATGACCATTTGACTTCAGCGTTAAATTCAAGCTTAATTTAACTTTGTCAGGGAGAGAGAAAAAAAAAAGAAAAAGTGGTGTGTGTGTGTGTGTGTGTGTGTGTGTGTGTGTGTGTGTGTGTGTGTGTGTGTGTGTGTGTGTGTGTGTGTGTGTGTGTGTGTGTGTGTGTGTGTGTGTCTGTGTGTGTTACACTGCAGAGCGCCGCGCTGGTGTGAACACAAACTGTGTGCAATTCTGGGAAGGCAGAGTTAATTTATTCTGTGTTTGACTAAATTAGACTGACAGTGAATTTGTGACAATGTCATCCACGTCATGCATGAGAGAAGGGCGTGTTTAATGGTATAAATGACATATATGAGCACAAGCAGTGACTTTTAAATGCAAGCAGGTTATTTATTGTTTTTTTCACTCTGTGCATTAACTTTTTGTGCACCAATCCTGTCTTTATGTGCTGCTTTATATGCCTTCAATTGCCCCTTGGGGATAAATCAGAGTTGATTTTACCTCCAGAAAGTAGTGCATCCCTGGGATGCACTTCAAGAAAAATGTGTGCATCCCAACATGATGTTTATGCATCCCAAAAGTAACAACAGAATATAAGGTAGAAGTGTATGCAAGGATTGAGTTTTGCCAATAATACAAAATACAAACTAAGTAAACTATTAATTTTAATGATTTTATTTATAACGACGTCATAACTGTCTAAGTAAAAAGAAAAAAAAAGAGTAAAATTATATATTAGTTTTATCAAAAATGTTAAAGCCTGGTAGTCATTGAAGAAAAAAACAGAAATAAAGAAAGATGTAATGCAATTAACCTTCATTTGTATATTGTTTAATCACATCAGCAGACATTTCAAAGCGCTTTAACAGACAGACAAACCCAACTGGACTCTTCTTCTATCTCTGGAGGGTTTGACTGACTCCTCTCTCACTGCAGCGTGTGAAACGAACAGACGTCGTGTTGCCGTTCGGTCGATTTTAACAAGACGGAATCACGCAGGTGAGCCTCGTGACGAGATCAGAACATAATGACAATTTCCGAGTTCGAAATTTAAGTGGAGAAATGGGAAAATTGTGAATATTTTTATTGAATGGAAGTTCATTTAAGGCTTACGTCTGATGATCGTGCGTCCCCGTCAAAAAATGTGTGTCAAAGACAAACGAGAAAACTGATAAACAAAAAGTTTTTTTTTTTAATTTTGAATTTGTTTTTTAAATTATTCTATGATTATATGATTTAAAAGTAACACAGCTAAAAAAAAACAGAAGCTGTTAAATCCAGATCACACATTCATGCTGTCGTACACACCTCGTTCCTCGTGATGCTAACATGTTTGCTAACGTTAGCGTGACGTCCGTGGCATCCAGTTTCAGGACATGTCATGGAGTTTCGTTGCCCGTGAGGCGTTCGTCAAACTGCTGACAGCTATTGTCTGAGGCACACCTCGTTTTCCAAATCTGCCTCACAACAGAGCCGTTTCCTCTGTCCTTGCAGCTCTGGAAGAGTGTGTGTGTGTTTGTGTGTGTGTGTGTGTGTGTGTGTGTGTGTGTGTGTGTGTGTGTGTGTGTGTGTGTGTGTGTGTGTTCATGTATGACGGCAGCGACCAGTGAAAGGCACCTCAGCCACAGCCGGGCCCCGAAGACAAAGAGGGCCGGTGGGCTCCTATGCGGACCCTCCTGCTCTCCCACACATAAATAACCAGAGAGACTCGTCCCGAAACCAGAGAAAAGAGCCATTTAGACCCGTTCCAACTGCCCTTTTCTCGGGGTCAACCAGTCCAACCACAACTCCTTACTGCCCCCCCAACCCCCGCTTTCTTTCCTATGACACAAACCTGAATCATCCCATCGCTTCTGCTGCTGCAGAAAGAAGCCACTTAGCAGAGGCTTCGCTCTTTGTAAAACAGCGTCTAAGACGTAAAGCCAGAAAGCCTCACGGCCTCTCAGCCCCGGAGGTGGCAGCAGGGGGTCAAAGGTGAAGGTCACGGAATGGGAGGAGGGGGGATAAATCCTGTGGCACGGGCGACAATGGCTGCAACCCCCTTGACAATGATGCCATTGTGAGCGATGGGTTGCTCAGTGTGTTCTGGAGCTGTGCCTAATAGAGTTATAGTGCTGATGCGATGGCTGTATGGCCCCAGCAGAGGAGCGTCCCTTTATACCGAGGGCCAAACGGCGAGGCGTTTGAAAGACGGCCCCGGCATCTCAATTCTGCTTTGCCATGAAAGCCTGGGATTGTGTGTGTGAATCTGTGTGTGAGCGAGAGGGGGGAGTTATTAGCTTAACTTCATTGAGCGATCGGCCATGAATCCTTTGCTCGCTGACACACATGACTCGTATCTGTAAAGACTCATTCACCGCTGACTCACCGATGAAGATGCATGGCAGGAAATGTGCCGATTTCAGTGTGAACGGACTAAATAAAAAATAATGCAGGCTTTGTGTTTATGACAATTTCAGTATTTACTTATGAATAATCCCGAAACTTTAAAATTTAACAAGCTGTGACTCCTTTTTTTGACTCCTTTCAATCTAAATATCACCACATCCCACAAAGCGGTGATGTATTGTAATTGTCAGTGTTTGTGTGTCCGTCCACCCACCAAATATCTTCACAACCGTTGCAGATAGATAGACGAAACAAGAAGCACATTACTCAGGCAGCAAAGGGGATGAAAATGAGACGATGACCTTGACCTTGAGAAAACCAGGTCAAGGTCAAATTTCAACTTTTGTACTCATCGCGGATTTTTGGAAGGCAGTCACGTCAGAGTGTGGGAAAAGGTAATACAGATAGAAGGTGGTTTAATATCAGTATGGGGAGGGTTCATAAACCTTTAAATTATCATAAATAATAAGGTAGATAGTTTGTCGCTCTATCGCGGAATTCGTTATTCGCGTGTGGTTCCTGGAACGCATTAACCGCGAGGAATGACGGCGCACTGTATACCTTTTTAGGTACACGTCTCTGAAACCTCATGAGATATAATCATAAAACAAAACGGAACATTTTTTCAGGAAGCCAGAGCCACAAAAATGTGTAGGTCAGGGTAAAATGTTCAATTCAGGGGTGTCGCGGGACCTTGTTGAGTTTTAGACTTATGGTCAGAAAAAAACAAGAAAAACTCCCAGATGACGCTTTTTGCATCTGTAAAAGTTAAAGTTGGTAGAATGGAGTCATGGCAGCTATTATGCACGTGTTGAAATGTTAGCCTTATTAGCCTAGAATAGCTAAGAGACTTCGTCAGATGGGACAAAGTCACCGTTCAGTCATACTACAAGCTGAAATGGGATCATCATCATCATCCTGGGTATAACTCAGATGTTCGACGGGTGAACTTTGAGCATGCCGTGAGTCGGTTGTCACTTCTGTTGGTAGGATTACGTTCTGGCAGACGATAAGCGGCGGGTATGACGATGGAGAAGGCTGGACTTGACAGGGAGTCAGACTCCGCATGGAAAAAAGGTAGTGCATCTCTGTTTTGCTGATGTCTATAGTAACAGTAGCCTCCAATTTGACATTCCCTCCACCAAACATCGGTTTTCTGCTCTTTTTTTTCCTCTTTCTGGCTTCTCTTTGACCTCTTTTAAAAGAACATGCTATGTTTCCCAGGGCCCAGCTATTTGAAGCTCATAGTTTTGGTCATCAAAAGTTTTCTGTTCCAACTCAAGCCGTTCAGACACTGTCACCACTTACATTTCCACAATGGCCGGGTCCTGGGGGCCAGACCATAGCCGCCCTACACTCTGCCCACAGTTGAGTTGCCTCTGGCAAGACTGCTGCGTGTTTTGTGTGCTGGTTCTGGCCACCGATCAGGGAAACCCCACAGTCTCTCCATGGTAAATGTCAACAGCGCTGCAGAGACTATTATACATCCCTTCTATTGCTGTGAATCACAGCGCAGATGACTTGAGAAATGTGCAACTCAATGCAGACGCTGGTAAACTCCACTAAACCCACACACTTGTGTTGTGTCTTTGAATTCTTTTGTCGAACAGACAGCAACCAAAACACATCCTGATAAAACGAGTCCAAAAACAGAGACCGAAACGTGTTCCTTGACACAGTTAGTGAATTAGGTCTAAATGAGCATTACTCTAAAAATCCAGATTATCCCACTGATGCTGCTGCAGTGACTTAGAGTGGATGACAGCAGGAGGCCTATCATGTACACGTTTAACACTCTTAAACATGGGGATTAGAGCTCTTCCCCATAAGTTCATGTAAAACACGGCCCGACCTACTAACCTCCAGGATGCAACCAGCAGCCCTGCTTTGCATTTGACTTCCTGATTCAGAGAGAACTGACTGAACTATGACACTCCGACACTAAAAATACTTTTTCCGACTTTGTCAGATCGGCGTCGAGATACATCTGTGCCAATCAGGTTGAACATCTGTCCGTTAACTAAAAACTGGTGCCGCTTTCCCAGCAGCTCGGTGGCATATTGTGATGGAGGATATGGGGATGAGTCACGTCGCTTCGCAGGCAGCTGGTAGGCTCGCCATATCAGCCGATCCCGTAATCTTACGATTAGCCTTCACTGATCCCATCAGGACTGCCTGGATCTGGGGTGCAAAGCCAAAAGGTTTATCGGCCTTTCCATGGCCGCCAAATGCACGCAACGCACACATGAGCGATGAATGCGCCGGACTCCCGAAATATTTATGGGTTTTCTTGTGTTTATAAAGGAAACAGATCCCCAAGATAAAGCCCAAAGACCCCACCTCATTAGGTCTTTATGACCCTGAGTCGATGTCACCCACCAGAGTGGAACGCCGGTGCTGTTACTTTTCAAGGGGATGGAGGTGGTGAAATGTGTCACGAGGGTCAGATCCAGGAGTTAAATGGGTAGATTTTGTGGTCTTCTGACACCAGAGAGGGTAGGAGGGGGGTAGGATGGGCAGGGGCCAAGTGGCCTGCTGGGACAGGCTTCAAAGCTTCAGCCGCCACGACACATGCAAGCATGTTGCTGCAGGGTGTCGAACACACATGCAGACACAATTAGTTACCCATCAAATGGTGGAGATTACACCCAAAGAAACCTGAAGACAAGTCGGTAAGTTTGCAGGAAATACTTTTGCTCTAAAAACGATTAATGGACGCAGACGTGGGCGTTAGCTTTGTGGCAGATGGTTCGGGATGTTTCACGGCCTCTGACTGGACACAGAAAAGAATCATCTTACCAATGAGGGAAAAAAAAGGAATGCTGGGGGCATTTACCTCCCTGACACCCAATCCTCGGGTCAAAAGGGGACCGGCCATAAACGCCCGGACACCAACAGAGACGGACCTCTGACCATGCAGGCCTTGTTTCACTCTCTTTGCAACCTCTGATGTCAGCAGCTGGAAGAGGACTGTTTAAATTTATAACACAATGTCATTCTGTGTCATGAACGACCAACAATGCTCGCATTCATGTCATGTCTTGTATGCATAAGGAGGCAGCGATGCTCGATGAGGAATAGAAACAGCAGAACGTCTCATCCTGAATCGATGATTTAGTTCCAAGTCACTAACGTGTAACAACACACCTGCTGCTTCCTACCGTGTCTTCAACAGGATATATCTCAGCAGAAATACGAGCGGCGGTAGTCAAGATACCATTTTTGTTTTTTTCTTTTTTTTGCTGCTGAACGTGTTTGACAAGCTCAACGACAATATAATCCGTTTGCCAACTAGGCAGGCTCCTCTGTCACCTCTCAGACAAAAGGCTTTAAGGCTGCTGCTCTGGAAATGCCAAACAGCTGAGGAGAGTTTCATTATCATAAAACACCATAACCATGATGTCATTTCATTGCAACCCCACCAGCCAGTAAAAATGGGGCAAAACCTACAGTGGCAGAAATGGGTTAGTTTCAGTCTTAATTAAAAAAACATGCGATATTTAAGTTAGATAATGTTTTTATTTGACCATTAAAACTAATGGATTAGATTATTATTTTCCATTCATGCCCTGAAAGGAATTTTTCAGCTGTTCCAGTGCTGCTTGAGGAGAGCTGAATGAAACGGTCTGGAATGTACCATTACGGCACAAGGGTGGGAAATATCGGGGTGGGTAATTAACTCTTAAAATAATAATAATAATATAGGCTTGAATAGATTAAACTTGAAATATTTAGTAATTTATAGACGTGACATAAATGTGAATGAATGTGTTTTTTTCATAACGAGGATTATTGTAAATATAAGATGTCGATCTCTCCCCCCCTCCGTCGGAGCAGAATGGTACGCGCCAAGATGATGTTCCGACCAGCCCTTTAAAGACGCTCCTCTGCCGAGATGAGGTAAAGAAGAGCTCCGCCGCGGAGGGAGCGGACGTCGTCTGACAATCCAGAACCCCCCCACCACGGGAAAAAAAAAGAGAAAGAAAAGCCTCCACATTCACAGGCTATGTTCACAAAAGACATTTGGGCTTTGGGACATTTATGGATCCGGAATCGAAAGGACTTTACTATTTGTCGACATTCAGGACGTGGCGTCTGCAGTAGCTCTATTTTCTTCCGCGGATTTTTAAATTGACTTTGCATATAAAAGAACAACGAAAGCAAGTCGGAGCTCTCTCTCTTTTTTTTTTTTTTTTTTTTTTTTTCGAATTAGGAATGGTTTATCCTCCCGAAGGTTTATTCTACATCGAAATGGATCAAGCACCACCAGGTAACTTAGGGTTAAAGGCAGCCATTGTCTGATCTGCGGGAGGTCTAAAGCGGCTCCGTCTTTTCTGCTTTATTCTAACGCTTAGAATAAAGTCTTAAATGAAGCTGACATGCGATAAAAACGCTTTGCAGGTGTCGATGGAGCGGTTTAATCGCCAGGTCATGAGTGCTGCTGTCCCCCTGTGGCTTTGCCCAGGCATGCATAGCGCAATTCACTTGCCAATTACGTAATACCTTTCTGGAGCCCAGGCGCAGTGGCTTTGCCTCTTTTCTTTTGTCCTCTCACGTATGAGGAGCTGGGGACTCTGGAGGCGCACGGAGTTTGTTTGTTTGTTTTTTTTTTACGCATCTCTTCTTCCAAACCGGAATGAAGCCGAATGTTGGTGTTGAAAAAAAAAAAGAAAAAGAGGTGCATTTATTCGTAAAGGGGAGGACAGTTGAATGCGCGTTAATGAGCGCCGCATGAAGCGAGCGCTTTGTTCTGGATGTGGTTTGGATGTGCGCGCCGCCGGGGCCTGACAGGAGCGCACCAGACAGCTCGTCTCATGATCCAAGTCTGGAAACTCTAAAAAAAAAAAAAAACACATTTTAAATCCGCAGAAGTCGTTTGATCTCTTTTTTTTTTTTTTAAAGTCTCCTCTGTTTACAACCGCGCGTAATAAACGATTATAACTGCTGAATTAGACTCAGAATTGGTTCTGTTTTCTGTGACAGTTTTTGTACCTTCCTTTTCCACACTTCCGTGGATTGGTCCCAGGCTGTAGCGTGACTGGATTGATATATTATTCCACGGCTCTTGTCTGCACTGGTATGCGCATGTGGCTTTTGGAAGCCAGTACAGTGTCTTGGCAGGAGAGAGACCAAAAAGGGGGGGGGGGGAGGTGTGCAGATTTAATTCTGCTGAGTTCAGGAGCCGCAGCTTTTTAGGTTGTTTTTTTTTTTTTTTTTTTGCTGCACCTGCCTTTTGTTTATTTTAAGGTCAGTAAAATTGGAGAGCGGATGGAGGGAGAAAGCCACATTTTCTGCTCTCTGAGGGTCCTCTTGTGTTCTCCCCCAACTGCCTCATGAAAGGCACTTTTGTCCTGCAGTGAAATATATCGGCCTTCACCTCCTCTTGATGCGGTTTGCCCTCCTTTTTTTTTTTTTTTTTTTTTTTTAAGGAAAACGCTTAATCTTTAGGGCCAGACTGGCAGATTTTTTTTTTTTTTTTTTTTATTCCTTCAAGGTTGACGGAAAACTTAAAGAGGATTTGCGAAGCGTGCAATCAAATGGGAGTAGCTGGAAATATAACTCACGGTTCATTTGATGCCTTCGGTGCGATTCAGAAGCGAAAAGCTCGCAAATGAGGACTAACTGCCGCATTTCTTTTTTTAGCGTTGACCACACACTCATGCTAATGACATGTGGTGAGTGTGACATCTATTAAGAGGCAAGCCTGGACAAGTCCTCGCGTCTTGACATGCGGTGTGTGTCTGTGTGTGTGGGTGGGTGTGTGTGTCACGACCGTCTTTGTCCTCTTTCGTTGACCGAGCGTTCTTGTCTTCCCAGCTCTCCCACCCAGGTCAAAAAAGCCCGTTCCTTCCACCATGAACAACAACAACTGCCTTTCGCCGCCCGTTTGTTCGCTGCAGGACGCCGAATGGTACTGGGGTGACATCACCAGGTGAGGTTCCGGCTCGCGGCGCCTCGTATCGAAGCGCGTTTGGCGTCGGATCTTCTAACCGGGTCGGTCGATTCCTTTTTCGCCTCAGGGACGAAGTGAACGAGAAGCTCCGAGACAAACCCGACGGTGCCTTCATTGTGCGCGATGCCTCCACCAAACTGCAAGGCGACTTCACGCTCACGTTGAGGTGAGTTAAACGATTGGTAATCAATGAAATGTTTATGTTTCTACGTTTTTGACCCTAATTCTTTTTACGCTTTCTCCGTTTTTTTAGGAAAGATGGGCACAACAAGCTGATCAAGATTTACCACCGGGACGGGAAGTACGGCTTCTCCGATCCGCTCACCTTCACGTCGGTGGTGGAGCTCATCTGGCACTACCAGCGCCACCCGTTGGTGGAGTACAACGCCACCCTGGATCTGATGCTCACGCACCCCGTGTCCCGCTTCGAGGAGGTCAGCGAAAGGTTTTACGTTCTAGAATTTAAAAAATGGGACTGTAAGGATTAAGAGTTGCTCACATTGAGGTGTGAAATCCGAACACAGGCGAACGAGGACAGCGTCGACGTGGCCGGGAGAAAGCTGAAGGAGGTTCACAGTCAGTATCAGGAGAAGACCAAGGAGTTTGATCGTCTGTACGACGCCTTCACAAAGACCTCCCAGGTAAAAAAACAAAACAAACCAGAAAGTCTCCGCTGTGGTTATTGTGTTCCAAAAGCGTCAGATTGAGCGTCTTTCTCCGCGCCGCAGGAGATCCAGATGAAACGTACGGCGATCGAGGCTTTCAACGAGACCATGCTGATCTTCGAGGAGCAGTGTCGCGAGCAGGAGCGCTACGGCGAGGAGTTCGACCGCAACAATCCGACCGAGGGATCCGACAAAGACCTGGAGAGGTAAAGTCGCCGCGTGGTGGTCGCGCAAAAACATCCCACGGATTTATCGGAAGTCGATTGTAACCTCCGCTTTCACTTCGTTAGCTTCCTGATTAATTACGAGAAGTTGAAATGTCGCCTCGGGGAGATCTACGACAGCAAAATCCACCTGGAGGACGACCTGAGGACGCAGGTGGAGGACTACCGGGAGACGGACAGGAAGATGAACAGCTTGCGTCCCGACCTCATCCAGCTGCGCAACATCAGAGACCAGTACCTCAAGTGAGTCGCCTGAGCGTCATTGGAGGTATCTGCTTTAAATAAAACGTGCTTGTAAAAGTGAAACCTGTCCTCTCTCGTCTGCAGCTGGCTGAATCACAAAGGCGTGCGACAGAAACGCATCAACGACTGGTTGGGGACGCAGAACGACAGTCTGGACGAGTAAGTTACAGCAAAAACTGCTTCTGGAAACGTCGTGGCGGCTGCAAACGACTTAAAATATTTGTTTTTTTTTCCCAGTACGTACGTGTTGAAAGGAGACGAGAAGAACTTACCGCATCAAGATGAGACCTTCTGGTTCGTCGGCGAACTGAGCCGGACGCAGGCGGAGGAGATGCTCCAAGGAAAAACTTCCGGAACCTTCCTGATCCGCGAGAGCAGCAAGCAGGGATGCTACGCCTGCTCCGTCGTGTGAGTGCGACCGTTTAGTGAGCAGCATCAGGATACGGACGCACGTAGAGACCAACTAAATGTGTTTTCTTGATCTATTCCAGCGTGAACGAGGAGGTGAAGCATTGCATGATCTACAGCACGCCACACGGCTACGGCTTCGCCGAGCCCTACGACGTCCACTGCTCGCTGAAGGACCTGGTCCTGCACTACCGCCTGCACTCCTTAGCGCAACACAACGACGCCCTGGACGTCCGGCTGTCGCATCCGGTCCACGCCAAAGCCGCGGCCGCGCCTTCGCCGCGCGCAGAGGAACACAAACTCTTACAACAGACTGCGAAAACACACACGGCGGGGCTCCCGCCGGCGGCCCCGGAGATGTAACCACCCCCCCCCTGAAGGGGAAAAAGAGAGACATGTTTACGGCGCGAGAACGACTGCATCGAGGTGCAACGTGTGAAAAGATTTTGCACTAGAGTGATACCATCGGTTTTTTTTTGTGAATGGGATTTCACAGATTGAAGTGGGACCGCAACTTGAATGTCAGATTCAGCTTTTGTTTTTTGTTCTTTTCTTTTATTTTGTACTTCATTTATTCCCATTTGTTGTAATGGACAGCTGTGATGCGTGGATCGCAGTTACATCCACGGGTAATCTCGCTGGGTCCGCAAAATTTTCACGCCGATTGATCGCGGATGGGGTAGAACGACGCGTCATTATTCATTCGTTGGTTTTCCGTACCGCTTCTCCTGCTGACGTCATTCATGAGGAAAAATTCTAAAGTCTCTAAAATGTGAATTTCTTTCAGCCCTCCTCCAGATGAACCGCAACTTAAGAAACCCAATCATTTATTTCAGTTTCTTCTACCCGAGCAAGTTTATAACAACATTTAGTTGTTTCTGCTGCTTAACTTTCTTGCTGTATTTGCTGCGGTGACACCACTGCTCACATTTATACCTTTAGCGTTGTCTCTTAATTGTTAAACTGTCTAAGCAAGAACTCCTACGTCAGTACGACGCCATCGAGAAACTACCTTGGAAGCTCAACGCAATTTAAAAGGCAATACCTGAGGCAGAGGTGTCACTAAATCGAGGATTCTTGCGCATATGCGTGGATTCCTACGATGTGGGCGCCGATCCGCGCATCACTAACGGGACACCCGTTGGGTAGCCAGAGAAACAGTCAGGTGCTGCACCTTTTGTTTGACTTGAATGACCAGAGTTGATCTTTAATTCCCTAGTTCGAATAAATTCAGTTCTAAAAACTTGACCAATAGAGTAGAATTGTATTTGCTTGCTATGGAATTACGTTTGTTTGCCAATCGGAGCACATGATGGCTTATTTTGAGTACAGAAATTAACGTTCTAGCAAGTATATTCAATATTTTGTAGGTAAATACAAAGAAACTCGTCCGTGTTGACTTTGTATCTCTATGACGATGACACCCTTTTGTTTTATATGTAAATTTCAATCTAACAAATCCAGATTTCCAGAGGGCGCTACACCTTCTGCAAGGCTGTTCAGCAATTTATCAGTTATGTCAGCTGTGAGCTCTCCGCTACATCATTTCAACTATACTGGCAAAAAATATTTTCTGTGCTTAAAATGTCCCGTTTCATGCTCAGGATTGTAACTCCGCAGATTTACTGCTCCGTAATGTCTTTGTGATGGTGGGGGAGGGGAGGGGGGTGGTTGTTTTCATCACATCGGTTTGGTGGACCAAACCCTTTTTTTCGTGGGGGTAAATGCCACATGTGAATATGTGAAAAAGTTGTGGTGCATCTTTTGACAATTTGCTCCTTTCTTAACATATACAGTGGATAATTATGTAGCATTTACATCCTGTAGAATACCATTGTACGCGCATACTTAAATGTTAAACCCATTGACCAAAGCACTTAATAGTGAGCAAATCTACATCCCTATTTAGTCCGTTTATTGCATTTGGGCAAGGGGAGGGCAATTATGTACACCTGCTGATGTGCTGATCAAAACATAATCTGAAGTACTGTATGTTATATTCTGTTACTCAAAGAAGTATAAGCTTTTTGTATTCTATATATATTTTTTCTATAAACATGCCACAAGATGAAAGCTTGAAGAATGTGCAATCCAACAGTATTTCTATTGTTGCAATGAATGACGATGATGATGGTGGAGAAGGTAACGCTGTTCTGAGAGGTTGGCATTTGCCACAAAAATGCACTCTCTTGCCGTGGTGTCGGTATGATGTGGCCTCCAATGTTTGTATGAACTGCCCGAGGCGCGGAAGTATCCTGCCTCCATTACTTGAACTGTGGCATTGCTTGAGCTATGAATGTTTTTCATGACATGCCGCCTACATAGCTTAAGAGTAAAGGAATCCATGTTGAACTTGGCACATTATTCAAGTTTGAGGACAATAGAAACTTTGTACAGGGAAACTGCAAAAATGTATTTCTGAGGTTGGTTTATGGAAGGAGGGCGATAAAGCCTCTCGTAAAGATATAACTCCACTGGGGGGGGGTTGAGGAAACTCCTCAGGCGACGCTAAGCAATGTGAGATCCTGACCTTTTCTTGCTGAAAGACAATAAACTGATGAGGGTTTTGTCGACGTACAAACTCTGTGGTGTTATTTTTTTTCTCCTACCCCACAGGATGGAAAGACTAGTCCAAAGACTATCGGGTAATTACTCGTCTAAAATATGCCGCATATCCGTGGGTCAGCGGTGGCGGGAGGCACTTGGGGGGGGCAAGCTGTGGACAAACGGAGGAGAAAGGAAGAGATAAAGACAATGGCAGGATATGTGCGGGCCCTTCCCGTACTCGTTCTGACTGCCGTTGAGTCAGTAGAAAGCAATCCTTCAGACACACTTCACCTCGTCGTTTCGTAAGACTTTAAAACTTCTGTGAAAGGAATGCGGATCAGCCGTGAAACTTGTGTCTCACACCAAACCGTTGACATCTATTAGTTCTCAAGTATTCCCAAATCCTTCACTTTGACGCCGTAAAGACACACGTGTGACATCGACATCAGTCCTGTGACCAGAGCAACAGGTGGCCTCTTTCAACCATCGCGTAAGATTGGTGTTAGGTAGGGATTAATGAGGCGCCGAGGGCGGGGGTGTACTGGGGAGAACCTCGGTTACAGGCCATGGATTACTGCCCCGTATCTGTGTCAGCATAGCCTGCGGACGGCTAGCCTGTGTGCTACGTTAGGGATGGATGGGATGGAGGGCCGAGAGGACGGACTGGACCGGCACTGAGTCACTTTCGGGCAGCGGAGAGGCGGAAAGACGGGAAAAGTGGTTTTGGAAAGAGGAGGGAGAGGAAACGTTACTCACATTTTTAAAACTCCTGTACAGGATGGTATAAAAAACGAACGGCAGAGAGGTCACGTCTGGCCTCTGCTGCTTTTCCTTTACCTGAAAAGTTCTACCGCATGACTTGATTCAACAGTTATTTGCTTTGACAAGGGGTTTATTTTACACCTCTTAGTCTTATTTTCCTAATTTAGTCTATAAAACCCTCCCCAGGGATATTTTCGTTGCTCATGTACAATTTGAAAATCATTCAACTCCCATTGGGTGTTAGGCTTAGTGGCAAAACGCACTATATATCAGCTGCTTCGCTGTTTAAATAGCTGCATTGTCTTTTCCCTCATTCGACTCTGAAAGCTACTTTAAATAGCTCTGAGGCGCTGACGTTCAATCATCATAAAAGTATACATTTGAAAATCAGGTGATGTTTAAACACTTTGCATACCTCCTTCCTACTATAGCAATAGAGCTAAGTGGATTCTGTTCAACCCGAATTTACATAAAGGCTCCACAACTCAACTCCAAGACAAAAGAAAGCTTGGCTCTAGTGAGCTCCGAAACCATCAAGACAAGCCTGGTTCTCAGAAATACACAAAGTCCACTAAGGTTTGGTCTCACTTTCCAGAGTGGCCTCGCCACTGCCTGACTGAAATCCTAAAGAAAATATGTGGTGGGACAACAGGAAGGTGTAAACCCAGGAATATTACAACACTGCGGGGCATTTGCTGATTGAGATACGGGCTAAGGTTCTTTGGAGTTCAGTCAGAACTTCACTTCATTCTGGATATTTGATAGGCAGTCACGTGATACAGTACGCGCATTCTATTGGCTGGCGGCATCCGGAAGTGCGTTGCGTTCCGTGAGTCTCGGACTTCCGTGAGAAACAAAAGTGCTTTAAACAGTCTATCAGAGTGTTTTAAAAGTAATACAGATAGAAGGTGGTTTCATATCAGTATGGGGGGGTGGTGGTTCATAAACGTTTAAAGTACCGTAAATAATAAGATAAATAGTTTGTCGCTATATTGCGGAATTCGTTATTCGCGTTTGGTTCCTGGAACGCATTAACCACGAGTAACAAGGGTGAACTGTATACTATGTTGACCCTGAGGGAAATTCAGTATGTCATCTGCTCACCATAAATACATAAATACACATAATAGTTACAAAACACCGACAATGAAGTCAAAAAGCATAAAAAAGCATAAAAAAACATAAAAAAAATAGTTAAAGCATAAATGTTATTGACCAGTTGTATAATTTAGAAACTGTAGAAGCTGCTAAATGTGGCCTTATGTGCCGCATTAGGAAAATTCACTTTGAACATGTTTTGTTTAACTTTTTAAATGTTTTTTATTTGATTTGGTTCATGCAAACAGCTGATCAATCATATATTTTAATAATAAACCTGATAATCAATGCTATAGTTTGTCCCCAACTGGTCCTTCTCACCTCAACTCCCCTCGTCCCTGACTGACATCTGAATCCTAGAACTCTACTTAAGAAACTCAGTCATTTTGCCTTTTAGTTTTCAATTTAAATAAGTCCTCACTGTGGGGGGGCAGTTTGGGGCTTGTGGGGGGGGGTGCAGCACGACGAATTACCTCTGGAGTCACGCCTGAAACACTCACACCATCAACTGTCTCTGAAAGGGAGGTTTTTGCTTTCAGTTCGGCCGCAGCCAATCAGCTCTCTCCTCCTCTCTGTCTCCGTCCGAGTTCACTGTCTCCACGCGACCCGACCAGCCAATGGGAGGGCGAGAACCAGCCGCGCGCTGGCCAATCAGAGCGCAGTTGCTATGTCGGAGGCAGAATCGATAAGGGAGGGCTTTTTTTCCTCTTTTTTTTTTTTACTAGCTCGGATTATAGCTGGTTTATAGCTTGTGGCTGCTGCCAAACGTTATGTAGGCTACAAACGGACAGTTTAAAGTTAAATATTATGAAAAACGTATTTTTTATGTGTGTTTACATTTAATAAAAAACTAAATTTCACAGGTTCATCCACATCTGAGCTGTAAAGGTCACATAAGCGACTCTCTTTTAAAGTCCATACAAGTGATTTTAAATTAAGTGTTGCTTAAAATAAATTCTGTCCAACAAAACTTTTTTCAGATATTTCCTAAAATAATTTTTGCACTCATTACTTATTTTCTTCAGGTGTCCAGATCAGAGGAACAGGATGGGATGAGAGGTGACGCTGAGCTATTTCTTACAAGAGGATAACATGACTGTTAGCAAACTATTCAGGAGAAATGCCAATCCAAATCCGCACCAAATCAGATTTGCCAGTGGCAGCTTAAGGTTGGAAGATGATCGCACCTCCTTGAGGCAGGTAGAGCAGAACCGAGCTCGAAAATATTGACTTTACTTTTAAATAACTGCCCATCGATTCCATTTTTTACTCCCAATTCCACCCGATGAGCTACATCTTTTTAAAAAAAAAAAGTCCCTCATTTGACAAATGAAGGACGTCAGGATCCCTGGAGCTCTCGGGACAATCTCACTGTAGGAGTTCAGAGCTCAAGACAAGAAAAAAAAAACAAAAAAAAAAAACAGGCACATGGCCAGCAAACCAATATGGTACGGAACTAACAGCCAACGGCTCTGGTGCAGATGGCAGCGAGACTTCAGGGTTCAAATCTAAATCTGAAAGCATAATACTCTGTACACGGTAGGTGTCGGAGTCGGCTGAGGTGAGAAACCTTTAGGCTCAAGTCCTGTCAGATGAGGACGCTGTATAATCCCTAATATAACGACAAACATCGAGAAAATATAATATTTGCAGCTAAAATTGACTTAGTATACTAAGTCAATTTAGTATACAAAGTCGATTTCAGCAATTTTTGTACACTGAATTACAATTAATTGTAATTTGGGTTAAATATACTATACGTATACAGAGCTTTTGCAATTTAAGCAATTTTGCAAGATGACATAAATAATCAAAATAAAACTCCTAAAACAAAGGTGCATTATCTGCTATTAAAATTGTGAACTCTTCTCTTACAAGAAGCTGTTATTTTCATCTTATGTTTTTTTTTTTTGTCCCACTGATTCCACGTCACAACAGAGAATCTAGCCCAGATGTAAAAATCAGACATACACTTCGTTTTAAAGAAATACCTGAGCACCTTCCTTAGGATAGAAATAGATTCTACTAGAGATAGAATTCTGCTCTCTTTTTTCTATCACCACAATGAAAAGACAACTCTTTTCATTAAAATGATTATTAGTTTAATAGCAAGCAAAAATTTGGCCTAACAACGAAAAAGTTTGGGTACCACAGCTATGTCAAACAAACCGTAAAAGCATTATCACTCTCTGAAAGGAAAAAAAAAGTCTGTGTCAACGCATTCAAATCCATTTTAGCGCCTCGCCTACTTATCAAAACCTGTTCCACAAGAGACACCTGCCCAGGCAACAGCATAAAGAACAAAAGCCAATGAAAAAAATACACTTTCATAAGAGATAAATTCAACAAACACGATCTAAACAGGTCGAACTAAAGAGTTTAGCAGAGGCGTGTTTTGTTCTTGAGGTAATGAAGTCAGCGTCGATCATCTATTCACTAAAAGGCTGTTGTCACGCTTCAGCGAGGCTCTTGAATCACTGAACAGCACTGATAACTCACTACTGCTAAAAATACTTCTTGTAATCCAGGCCTTGTGTGGACAGTGACTATTATCATGCCACTTGAAGTAAAAATGTCTCGGAAGATGAAGAAAAAAACAGTTTTTCTTATTTTCTTATCTCTTAGGCCCATTAAGAATTTTTGATCGACATTTAAATGGAAAATTATTTCAATACAAGTTAAAGAGTTTTTTTCAGGGAGGACCTTTACTCCATTTCAACCACGGAAACCTTTTTTGCCAAGCTTTTTGTATGTTGGGACAAACATTTTGCTGCAAAGAAAATGAATATTACTCTGACAAATGGTGTTTTTATATTTTTATAATGTTTTTCACAGCTGACTTGGTCCACAGGATGAGGCTGGCCTAATATTAAATTAACACAAGTTATTTTAAACAGTTAAATTACTAACCTGACATAATTGTCTTGGTGAATGTGGGGAAACAGGATACATCGGTGATTTAACATTATGGGAACTCAGCCGGTTGAGGGTGGTCAGATCAGCATAGATCTACATTTGACTTTAATCTTGGTGCCGCCACATATTTTCTAATGCATCATTGGCTGCGTTAATCCGTGTGACACATTGAAATAGCAGGAAAAACAAGTCAAGTGACAGTTACAAAGTCCTGTAACTGTCACCGATGTTTGTTCACCTCTATTCAATGGACCCGATATATCCAATGGGCCAAAACAGTGCAAAGGTTCTGTATGTAAGAAGCTTCCAAAAAAATATTTAAACTAAATTTAAGACAAAATACTGATTAAATGATACTGGACAAAACCCACTGGATTGTAGACATGGCCTTCACTGGAAGGGGCTGTAGCCAACACAGCTGAGGATAAATACACTTAAAATTACAATTCTGATGGGGGAGGTTTGACATGCTATAAATACAAAAGTAATTCACATGCTAGGTTTTTGTGGCTGGTTGTTCAGGACTATTTGTTTAGCTTTTTGTTCTAAGGCAACACTGCCATCTGGCGGTTTTTTTTGTGACGACAAATCTGGTACTTTTTATCTATCTATCTATCTATCTATCTATCTATCTATCTATCTGTCTGTCTGTCTGTCTGTCTGTCTGTCTGTCTGTCTGTCTGTCTGTCTGTCTGTCTGTCTGTCTGTCTGTCTGTCTATCTATCTATCTATCTATCTATCTATCTATCTATCTATCTATCTATCTATCTATCTATCTGTCTGTCTGTCTGTCTGTCTGTCTGTCTGTCTGTCTGTCTGTCTGTCTGTCTATCTATCTATCTATCTATCTATCTATCTATCTGTCTGTCTGTCTGTCTGTCTGTCTGTCTGTCTGTCTGTCTGTCTGTCTGTCTGTCTGTCTGTCTATCTATCTATTTATTTATTTATTTGTAGATAAAAATAGTAAAATAAAAAATAATGCAGTGACAATAATAATTTTACAAAATGCGTTTGTGTGATAATAAGTTTTGTTTCTCCACGGAAGTTAATTACGACACACATTTTTTTTTTTTTTTAAGTTATCGGTTATCGGTTAGTCGTGACTGGTGATGTACCAGCCAGACCGGTGCTATCGATCCCCGAAAACGGGATTGACAGCTTGCGATGCAGCGGAAGTTCCCTGCATCCATATGAGTGAAATAACGGGTGAGAAGCAGCGAAAACGAGCCGGATCTTCACATTTATTCCATATGTGATCTTTTCTGAGTCGACAAGGTGAAGTTCGGCCCGGCAGTGAAGCTGTCCGCTTCGGTTTGGAGGTTGTTTTCGTCAGTATGAGGAGCGCTTCCACCCCGGCTCCGGCTAACCTACCTGGCTAGCGGCTGCTCCGGTGAGACCAGCGAGACAAACGCTGTTTTGTTTCTATTTTGCTTTCTCATTTGTATTTTCTGACCTAAATTTGCTTGGATCATTTATTTCCAAACGTTGAATCGAATCAGTGACTCCGTGTGTTCTTAATTTAATGAATCGAGCGAAAAAAGCCCAACAAACGGACCAACAATCAGACTGTTTTCTTTCTTAAAGTGACAGAAATAATTAATCAGTCGTTCTATTATTGCATAATCAATCAGGTAATCGAAGCAGGTGTATTGTTGTGGTCTAAACAGACAAGGTCTTGAAGACATTTGCATCATCTGTGGAGTTGGAGTCAGACCTCTACCTGCTGCCATGAACTCCACCTCTGAGTCTACATCCACCTTCTCCGGTGCTGGTGTCTCCATGACAACCCAGGCCTCCGAGCAGGCCGCGCTGACGGCGGACCACCACGCCAGACTCATCCTGGCTCGGATGAACAAGATGCGTCTCCACGCCAACTTCTGCGACGTGGGGTTAAAGGTCGGCGGGAAGGTCTTCAGGGTCCACCGGCTGGTGCTGGCCGCCAGCAGCCCGTACTTCTCCGCCCTGTTCTCCGTGGGCATGAGCGAGGCGCGCAAAGACGAGGTGCAGATCCTGGGAGTGGACACGGAGGTGTTTGAGGCTCTGCTGGACTTCATCTACACAGGTCAGCATCAGCGCCGATGCGTCCATCCACCGTGGAATCTGTGCGATCTTCTGCTTGCCTTCTTTCGCGCCCGCCCCCAGGTGTGATCAGCGTGACGGTGGACAACGTCCAGGAGCTGATGTTGGCGGCAGACATGCTCCAGCTGAACGAAGTGGTGTCCATCTGTGGAGAGTTCCTCAAGGGCCACATGGACCTGTCCAACTGCGTGGGAATCTTCCAGCTGCTGGAGCAGATCGCCTGCATGGACATGCTGGAGTTCACCGAGAACTACATCCAAGTTCACTTCCTAGAGGTGCGTCGCGTTATTAGACTGATCCAACGCGATCAGGGCTGCGTGTGACTGAAGTTTCTCTCCTTCAGGTGTGCGTCACGGATGAATTCAAGGGGCTGGAGAAGGATCAGCTGGTCAGGCTGCTGAGAAGCGAAGAGCTGAGGATTGAGGATGAGTACCAGGTCTTCACCGCCGCCATGGATTGGGTCCTCCAAGACGTGGCCAAGAGGAAAAAACACATCGTGGAGGTGTTGGAACCGGTCCGCTTCCCTCTGCTGTCTCCGCAGAGATTGTTCAAGTACATAGAGGGTAAGAAAACAGCCCCGATCTTGGTTTTTATTCACAAAATTCAGGTGTAAACAACCTTCTCAATGTTTCTATGAAGACATTACCGACTTCAGCCTGCGGGTGGCGCTGCAGACTCTGCTGAAGGAATACACAGAAGTCACAAAGTCCCCCCAGAAGAAGAAGATGCAGCTGCAGCCGGATAAGATGCGACCCCGAACGAAAGCCAGGAAGTACCTCTACGCCATAGGTGTGACATCACCTGATGATGTAAGCAAGACGTTTCAGTTTCATCTGTTTAATCCCGGTTGTTCCCCCCCCACCCTATCAGGAGGCTACACCCGGCTCCACGGGGGCCGCTGGAGCGACAGCCGAGCGTTGTGCTGCGTGGAGCGCTTCGACACCTTCAACCAGTACTGGACCACGGCGTCGTCGCTGCACCGCGCCCGCAGCGGGCTGGGCGTGGCCGTGCTGGAGGGGATGATCTACGTGGTGGGAGGTGGGACGTCTCAGGTGGTTCGTGTTAAACAGATCAGAACGACGGGGGATCATTTAGTGTTTTTTATTCCCATCAGGGGAGAAAGACTCGATGATATTCGACAGCACTGAGCGGTACGACCCCGTGACCAAGCAGTGGGGGCCCGTGGCGTCCCTCAACTTCCCTCGCTGTGGAGTCGGGGTCTGCTCCTGCCATGGAGCGCTTTATGCTCTTGGTGAATGCCACAGAAATACGAGCATCATGGGAAAAAACATACATTCAGTATAAACAGACACATTAAAATCACACTTGGTTCCACTAATTCTACTAGAATTAAAAACGCTTTTTAGCTGCAGCATAAATTTCCCACCTATTAATGACTGACAGCTAATATTTTTATGCTGCTGCTGTATTTATTTATATTTCCTTTGCTCCTTTAGGCGGTTGGATTGGCTCTGAGATCGGTAAGACGATGGAGCGGTACGACCCTGAGGAGAACAGGTGGGAGGTGATCGGAACCATGGCGGTTCCTCGCTACTACTTTGGCTGCTGTGAGCTACACGGTGTGTGTGTGTGTGTTCTCCCCCACATTTTCTTCTAGAATAAACGCGCATAATCCAGTGCTAACAAGTCATGACGGATTATTTCTTAACAGCTCTGAACTCTTCTCAGGGTTGATTTACGTGATCGGGGGGATCAGCGATGAAGGGATCGAGCTGCGTTCGGCCGAGTCGTTCGACCCCATCGCCCACCGGTGGAGATCTCTCCCCGTCATGACCACCAGCCGGGCGTACGTGGGCGTGGCCTGTCTGAATAACTGCATCTATGCTGTCGGCGGCTGGAATGAGGCGCTGGGAGCGCTGCAGACGGTGGAGAAGTACTGTCCTGAAGAGGTAACCCGTAGGGAGTCACACTGACAGCTGTCTTTTCTTTTTTTAATATATATCATATACTGTGTATATGATGTATATCATATATATATATATGATATATGATATATAATTTTTAAAATACTTTATGTAAAATATAATATAATGTATATATATAATTTTAAAAAATACTTATATATATATATATATATTTAAATGTATTTTATTTTTTATATAAAGTATTTCCCGCACTATAAGGTGCACATAAAAGCCTTTAATTTTCTCAAAAACCGACAGTGCGCCTGAAAATCCAGTGTGCTGAAAACACTGTATATATTTGATGTCCTAACTTCTCCTCTTTGTTTTCTCCGCAGGAGAAATGGACTGAAGTCGCCTCGATGTCTAAAGCTCGCGCCGGCGTGTCGGTGTCGGCGGTGAACGGGCTGCTTTACGCCGTGGGGGGCAGGTTCGCCAGCAGAGACTTCTCCGCCCCGGTCACTGTGGACTCGGTGGAAATCTACGACCCCCACCTGGACACCTGGACTGAAGTGGGAAACATCATCACCAGCCGGTGTGACGGCGGCCTGGCGGTGCTCTGATGGATCGATTTCGATGGAACTTCACAGGAGGGTCGAAGATCCAGAGAAAAGGAACCCGACCAGGAGCTTTTCCCACTTTTTGAACATTTCAGTTTAGGGTTGTGATCATTACTTTTAAATGGAGAGGAAAAAAGAGTCACGCAACTGATGAATGCTTCAGGCGTGATATCAGAGAGAAGGAAAAGAAATCTTTTATTTTTCAGAAGTCTCTCCATCAAACATGAATGAGGTGTTGCATGTATTTGTGTTTGCTTATTTATTTTTTTTATTATGGGGCTCAGTTCTCTGATTTGTGACCCACTGTAACACCTGTTACAGGTTTTTATTTAGTCTCCATATTGAAAGTTTGACAAACTCCCATCTTTCCCAACCGAAAAGACGTAGCAGCTAACTATACAAGTTAGGAAATCATGTGTTTTGCTCATATGAAAAAAGCTGGTTGGATTAATTGTGGAACGTTGAATTTTCCCTGTCACCTGCAGGAAGTGAAGTATTTCCCGTCATGACGGCGTTCTAATGAAACTGCTTGAAAAGGTTAGACATGTTTCATGGGGGAAACATATTGGAGTGGAGGGGCGGGGCTATTATGTCACTTCCTGTTGGGAAAAACAACGTATTTACAGCGACTGGAGGATGGATGCGTTCTGTTGGAGGATTTAAACACCTCGTTCGCTCAGCACACTTTACATTTACTGAACCTAAAGTTACAACAGATCTGAAACTGGAAAACACTTTAATTAAATGAGTCGTTTTCAGACGTTCACTTTCCTCTTGTGTACTGTGAAAAATTTTTAGTCGGTAATTTTCACTGGATTATTTCTGTAGATGACGGTGTGAATACTGGTGCCTATTAACTATTTATGTAGAACCAAGCAAACAGAATTCTATCATTTCATTCATCAGTGGCTCCTGAAATCGCTGAAACATCTTTTATTAAAAACAGACATGACTGAAAAATAACTGCATCTTCCTTTAATTAACCCCCATTATTTCCTCTTAATCAAAAATTTTAACAATATGACATTTTTTCTTGGTTATTTTACACATTTTTGTGGGAATTCCCACAAAGCATTAATAAGTGTAGTACAGTAAAATGCACAAGTCCTTTGGAGTCACTTCTTCATCTCACTGATATTCTGCTCAAGGCAATATTCCTTAATTATCAGAGTAGCCACCAGAGAGAAGGTGGCAACCAGAGTGAGGATAGTTCTCATGGCTTTGAACCAGGGGGGGTAACCTGGCAGTAACGTCAGGTCGTAGTGCAGAGTGAGACCCAGTCCCATAATAACCAGCAGGGCGCCCTCCACCACGTTGTCCCTGCAGAGCAGAGCCATCCAGGCCAGGAGGGACGGCACCACACTGTTACCCAAGTTCATCCAGTCGGGCTGAGCCGGGCTACCAGCAGGGAGGGCAAACCCCCACCGGGCTCCCCCGAGGAAGGAGACGATAGACGCGCCATAAACCATTTGAGCAAATGCCACTTCAGGGTAGAAGGATTGTGTCGCAGCCATAAAGGTGGGGGCTGACAGGAAAGGGATGAGCCCTGAGAGTCCAAGGATTATTGCAGGTTTGGGGGCCTGAGTGAGCGCCCCCAAACTGAAATTCCCTTTGCTGGCGGCTCTGTCCGTGGTTCCTCGTGAATCCCCGTGGCAGAGGCGTGAGGCAGGACTGATGGTCCATCTGTGGGTGGAGGTGGGTCTGGATTGCTTTAGCACTGAGGAGGCGTGAGCGTCAAACCGCTGCTGAATGCTGCTGAAGTAGCCTCGTGCTCCTGTTTGCTCAACACATCTCCACTTTGGAACCTGAGAACATAAAAATTAGAACGGTTTAATCAATAAGTGTGGTTTTGCAACGCTGGGACACAACAAAACCGTCTTAATTAGAAAGCAAGTGGTATTGATCAGTGTTTATAGACTCACCCCGGAAACCAGGCGCCTCACGGATGAAAATCTAATCATTTTCAATCTGAAAAAGATTAGCCAATCGTTAATAATAAAGCACTCCTCATAGCAGACAAACTCTGGACTTTGATTAAACACAAAAAACTCGCTCAGAACAGGGGAACGCTGCAGCCTGCTCGCACATGCACACTACATTGTCAGCATATTATATATTATATATTGTGCAATTTCCTCTGGGATTAATAAAAGAATACCTATGCATAGGTATGCTAGTGCATACCTAAGCACTAGCTTTGATCTATGGTCAAAGCTATGCACAAGCTCTTTACCATAGATCAAAGCTAGCGCATAGGTAGATCAAAGCTAATGCTCTTACTTACTGTCATTGATCAAAGCACTTGCTTTGATCTAAGGTCTTACTCACACTGGTCTTTCTATCTTATCCGGTTGAACAAAAGTTGAAATTTGACCTAGTTTTTTCAAGGTCAAGGTCATCATATCACTTTCATCCCTTTTTGCTGCCCGAGTGATCTGCTTCTTGTCTCATCTTTCTATCTGCAACGGTTACAAAGATATTTGGTGGACAAACAAACAAACGAACGAACACTGACAATTACATCAGCGCTTTGAAGCAGGGTGTAAAAAGATTAGCCAATCGTTCGTAATAAAACACTCCTCATGGGTGACGCACTCCGGACTTTTATCTATTGAGATAAAGGCAACCACCGCTAACGGCTAGCATTCACGCTTATCGTTACACGCCACTCTTTCTCAATCTGACGCAAGTACACAACTATAACATGATTTAAACCATACATGTTGCAATTACCTAAATGTTGTTCTCGGTTTGATGTCATTCAATGGTCTGTACTGGAGGTAATAGGAACAGTCGAAATTTATCGTTTACTAGCTGCTGTGAGGTCGTTTGACTGCTTTGTTATCGGTGCTCGATTAAATGCCTGTCTCCTGATCTTTCAACGCTGAATGAGACTGGTGCCATTATCGACTAGTTTGCCTGTCTCTGACGGAGGAGGTATTAAGTCGCATTCAACACCGGCAAATGGTAATAAACATCTTACTCAACAACGTATGTGTAGTTAACGCTTTAAAACTCCACATAAAATAATTTTAGGCGTCAACGCGTAGTTCTAATTGATAAAAAATGTGTTTATAAATGACTAACTGTTGGATTAAATAGCCGTGAAAACACACTGGAACCTCGTTTGGTTGCATAATCCTGACGGCTCTTGAACGTCGCATTGCTGAGGTTGTTCGAATCCCCCAGTGCCAGCGCCAGTGGTAAGCGCTCCGAAAACCCAAACAAACACCAACAGCCGTGTGATTAAAGAAGTGTATAGTTGCGGAAAAGTATTACAGCGTTAATGTTCGCTTGGGATATAAATGAATAATTCTCTACGGGTGGCTGACTTGCTCGGGATAAGGTAAGAGCTTAGACGGCAACGTTATCGCCATGAAACAGTGCAAGTTAACTCGCTAGCATTTAGCAATTTGAATGTGTGCTGCCGCTGCTAAGGTAGCCATTTTGAAACTGTGTTGTTTCAACGAAGCCATGTCTGTTTACCTCTATTGTATGTTTGTGACAGCTGCTCAAATAAATTGTTATAACCACCGTGAACACAATAAATGCGCCTTTGCGCTGCTAAACCCCTCAAACATACCAATTAATTTGAACTAGTTGCTAGTTTTCGTTAGCTCTGGTGACGGGCTGAGTAACGCAAGCTGCTAGCTAACAATTGCTACGCTAGCATTAACCTTACTTAAGTGGAAGTAGTTAGCATTCACCAACAATCTCCTAATGTTTATAGGTAATATGAAGTAGTTAGCTAACACCATAGCCGCTGCGTATATAACTGAATATCGATGCACTGTGATCAATAACAATTGGCTAGCTAGCATCATGAAACGTGCATGTGTGGAATCGATCTGCTGTAGTAACGTGTTTCCAACAGTGTGTAGTGTGTTTGATTGAGTGTGTGTTTGTGTGTGTGTGTGTGTGGTTGTTGTTTTTTTTTGTTTTTTTTTTTGGTTTTCTTTTAATTCGCTTTTTCCGTCATTTATCCCCGTGAAATAATTGTCCATGCTGGATTTTGTTGCCCCTGTCTGTGACAAACTCATTGATAGTGAGCACTTATGTAATACAGTCCTTCAGGGGTGAGATGTTCACCAGTGGCTCAGTTTGTGCATCCACTGTGTGGTTTTACTATTAGTGGCAATGCATTGTGGGACATTTTTGATCAAAGTTTAGGAATCTGGCGAGACTGTAAACTTCAGCTGCGCCCAACATTACACACACCTCCAAAGTTATTCTGACCTTTTGTGTAAATATTTTATTGACAAAACCAGACCCAAATTTTACAGACAGTTACTAAGGTGTGGAAGTGTTGATTCAGCATTTTGGAATTTGTTATTAGTGGTGCTGTTGCTTTTTATTGCATCATTCTGAATTGTTTTATTCCATAAAAAAAGTAATTTCCCTACGGGGATCATTAAAGGATTGATTATTATTATTATTATTATTATTATTACTACAAAAGTGTTTCAAGAAATGTTTTGGTCATTTATGTTTATCAAGAATGTTTCTTCTTGGTAAAATGCAGCAGCACCTCAAACATACAAAAAAAGAGTTTCGACAAAAATTGAACAGTCTTACCTTTCTTAAATTTAGGGTTTTAGGTTATATTAATTTTACTAGATGAGACAGATATATAATATGATTGTAACTATGCTTAGCGTGAATGTATGTGTGTGAATGTGAGAAAGAAAGAGCAATGAGATGATCCTTTCTGTGTTTCTTTCTTCTAGGTCTGGTCCATTCCTGTGCAGATATCTGTGAAGTCTCAGTGAGAGAAAACGGCACTAAAACTTAATCAAGAAGAAAAGCAAAGACGCCTTTGGCTAATTTTGGACCTATTCTGTTTTTCAAACTTTTTTTTTCTCCAGAGAGAAAATTGCAGAAGCTTCCATGAGGATTTCTTTTTGGGCTTGTTATTTGCCATGAAAGGACTGTTGACCATCTTATGACACCAAGACCGTTTTACTTGTGGATGATTTTTTTTTTTTTAGGTTTTGACCTTCCAAATCTATGAAATCAGAGCTCTATCCTATATCTGCTTCAACCACAGACCACAATACAGTTAAATGGGAATCTTACAAATGTGATAACCCAACAGATGAAGATAGTAACTGTATTATAATGCATAATTCAGCACCATCTCTATTTCTTTAACCAAAACTGAAAATGTCAGCAATGTAACATAGGATTTTGCTTCCTTCATTGTCATGTGACTCTGAATCTTTGATCATTGTTTCCTAAACATCAGTCTTTTTTCAATAATTTAATGAGGTGAGAAGCGGTTTTAAGTTTCCTCTATTCCCAGACTGTTTCAGTACTAGTTTTCTTTTCTACATGTTTTTCAGTAGATCTTAAAATGTTCCGGTAAAAGGTGAATCGACACAAAAACGTACTGGCACGCAGTGTGGCAGGACATCACCTGTCTCTCTCTCCCCTCCATCTGCTGTCAAAGTGGAACTGCTACACAAACTGCTGTCCATATCCTCGGGCAGAAGACATTCACAGATTCCTTCCTTAACAATAAGACACCTCTGTGCTTCCTTCACATCAGGACAAATCATCTGTCAAATCATTCGTCGTTGCCAATCAGCTTAAAGTCCAATCAAGTTTTGAGTCTTACTCCTGTTGCTAAAGAGCAAAGAATTCAGCCTGCCTCCAAAAAAAAAAAGAAAAACCTGTTCCGGAAACAGTTGGATTTCATCAAAGAAGTGATCGACACCAGAATCTGGAACCAGAAGGGAAGTGTTCCCCCTCCTAGACCCCCGCGCTGTTTCTTAAAACGCCACTTCCTGCTTGGCCAATTCTCTGGATCGCCATTCCAGATCATTCCTGCGACCTTCCGACCCATCTCTCAGGGTTCCATCCTGGACGAAGTGAGCTGCCTCTTCGGAAAGGGGCTGTGTTGTCCTGGCAGAGGTGGAACGGGGGGGTTGTCGGTGTGCCGCTCCCCATCTGTCGCTGCACACGTTCAGTGATCAGTGCAAACAGGCTTGAGGAACCAAGCCCAGCCGGACCAAGACAGGAGGCAGAGGACTTCAGAGCCACAGACTCTGGGGTAATTATAAAGTCTCCCCCGGTCGACTCCCATTTGGATGGAAACTGTTAAATTGATTGCTTCACAAATCATGTGAAGGTGTTCATTCTCATCCGTGTACCTGACAGCGTTTGAAGTCACGCTAGCAGGTTTAGCAACATAAAGCATGTAGAACTATACAGGTGTGTCACGTGCACGCGTTGCATTGCTCGTGTCATGCGTTCCGTCCAGACTGTCGGCTTTACAGATGGAGCTGCAGCGACTTGAGCTTTGTTGTTTCTGCTAAGAATAGGACTCTCCCTGGCTCCGCTTAACGGAGAACGTTATGCATTGAAATATGAAATCAGTAACGCTAGACAAAAAAACGCTTTAAATCAGAACTGGATAAAAGAGGATTTGAGTCGCTGAAGATGAGTGTGAGTTGAAATTGTGGAGTGTTTTCTTTTTCTTAATGTTCCTGTTGTTTTTTCTCCTGCTAGATCCTGGCCATGAGGTTTGATGCCTCGATCCACTGACCGGAAACACTGGACCTAAATGGCGCAGCATGACTTTGTCCCTGCCTGGCTTAACTTCTCCACGCCCCAGCCTGCTAAGGTGTGTGTGTGTGTGTGTGTGTGTGTGTGTGTGTGTGTGTGTGTGTGTGTGTGTGTGTGTGTGTGTGTGTGTGTGTGTGTGTGTGTGTGTGTGTGTGTGTGTGTGTGTGTGTGTGTGTGGAGATGTACACATCTTAAGCTTATGACTGTCAGGTATGAATGTGTGTCTGTATTTCTGAGTCTTGAGTGGATTCACATTCTGACTGACGCTCTGCACCACCAGATATATAAACAGTTCACATAATATGTGGTGAGACTTTTTGATAGCCTCGACTATTATAATTTATTTTTCTGAAATAATGACTGTTGCTGATGAAATGTTGAGCGCAGTAGAGTGATAGACGTGTGTACACACGTGTAAAACCGTGTTCTCTTCTTTCATTCCGAGGGATCGTCTGATTGGTTGTTTTAAGAAGAGACTGACACAATTCTGTTTGATTTCCCAGCGTTCTTGCGGAGTGAGAGTTTTATTTTTATCCTAACTTCCTGCCCACTCTGTCAGGGTTTTGAACTTAACGTTAATTGCAGCGCTTCCTCCATTGGTCCAGTTTTTTTATTATCTTTGCGAAGGATTTTTCCTCAGTATGAGTTTGGTAACAGGAGCAGGAATTTAACAGTGATTGCTACGTTAGCGTAGCTAGCATGTTAACGCATAGCCAGGCTGTGTTCAGTAGCATCTGTCTGTGTGATCGCTCGACTCCTGGAGAGAACAGAATCTACGGCTGTAGATGCTTTATTGTTTATCTGTAATAAGGTTGTTCTATAAATACGATGACCTGATTAAAGCGTTGACCGTCCCAACATGGTGACCCGTGTTTAAGTTGTCCCAGACCGTCTGACATCGCTCAGTAATGCCATCAGCTTTATTTCTGCCCACAAGGCTCAGATTGACTTTAAGGAGACGCAGCAGTCGAACAGAAAAGTCATTTTAACCGCAGGAAATTGGTGTAGAATTGATTTCTGTGGCGTCACTGGGGTTATCTGTGTTTTTGTTCAGCGTATAATGGAGCCGTTGCAGATATGGTCTGTTCAAGTTCGGGTCAAGGGGGGAGGTGTTGTCGGAGATGCTCGACGTGTTTCTGATGAATAAACCTCAGTGAAACCCGACAGTCGTGCAGCGAAGTGAAAGTGAAATAGGGCTCAGTCACTTTCCTTCTTTGTCACAACATTTTTTGATCTTCTATTTGTTGTCAGGATTACAGATTATTCTGCTGCCTCGGAATATTTTGTATCATCTGTTAGAAGTTATAAAAATCCCTTGTTGAAGCTCACAGGGATGAGCTGAGGATCTCCTTATTTGATCTTTGGCCCTCTGTTGAAGGCTTATGCACACTGCACTTTTATGATCCCGCTGGCTTCAAACGCACCATAACTTCTTTTGTTATCTTTCTAAAAAAAATTCTTGGTTCTTATGACGTCTGTTATTTTTCCAAGAATAGAAGTGTACAGCTTGACGGCTTCGCTTTGAGTTATTTTAGTTCTCAGAGAGACGAGAGCGTGGAGGGGATCATCTGTGTTTCTCCTGGCGGGGGTAAAAACTGTTCTTCCTGTTGTCCTCCAGTCCCCTGCTGCCAACCTTGAGAAACAAGGCGAGCCCCACCCGCACAGAGACGGTCGAACCGCTGTGAGCCGCCGCCGCCACAACTCCTCTGATGGTTTCTTCAACAACGGCTCCTTACGCCCCCCAGCAGGTAACGGCTCGGAGCGGTCGCCTCCCTCGACCCCCATCATTTATCAGATGATGTAATTATGCTAGAAATGACTCGACTGCGTTAGAAAGCATAAAAGTAGCACCAAGAAGATGCATTCAGGTGCAGTGGGAAAGTTCAGACATGAAGCCAACAGTGATCTTATTTAATATCTTAATTTGCACGTTTAGTTTGAAGAAGCAGGAAATATCCTTCATGCATCTGTAGCTCTGACGACCCCCCCCCCCACGAGGATAACCACTCGCTGCTTGCCCCCCCCCCCCCGTTAGGTGACGGATGGCAGCAGCCCTCTCTGCTGCTGAGGCACGACTCGGTGGACTCGGGGGTGGCCAAAGGAGGGCACGGCGGGCTGGCGGGGGGCTCGTGTTGGAAGGACACACCCAGCTGGCATGGAGCTCCACGGGGGGGCCCCCAGGACGGCCACCACCACCAGGGACGCCACCCCAAACGCGTAGGGGGCGACAGAGACAGGCAGGTGGGACACCGGCAGCGCAACGGCAACTTCCACCCCCGCAAGGGCGCCTCGTACCCGGACAAGTTCCCCACCGAGGAACGCAAGGAAGACAAGCTGAAGTTCGTGGAGGAGGACTTTGTGAGTGTGAGACGTCACGGGGGGGGAGGGGTGGTGAAAGTGAGAAACGGTTAAATCATTTATTCCATGTTTGTCTTTCAAAGCCGTCCCTCAACCCTGAAACAACTGGAAAGCCTGGGACTCAGATGCGACCGGTGGCCCCCCATGCCGGAGTGTGGGGTAAGAGTCCCGCTTTTTAGCTTCTAGCGTTAGCTCGTCGTTTGTGTCTAACGTTTAATGATGTGACGATGCTGCAGAAAACCCCCCCAGCGGCAAACAGATGGTGTCCAAGATGCTGGTGATCAAGAAGGTTTCCAAGGAGGACCCCAGCACCGCCTTCTCGGCGGGCTTCGCCACCGCCGGCGCTCTGCCCACCAACGGCAGCAAGGTGCCCATCGTGGGCTCCAGCGTCTACAAGAACCTGGTCCCAAAGCCCGCCGTGGCCCCCAGCAAAGTAAGAGCTGCCGTGGCACCGTCGTGTGAGAGAGAAGACTGATGGAGGGACGGTCATGTGACTCGGTTCTTCCTCCTTCAGAGCACTCAGTGGAAGTCTGGAGGGAGAGACGTCACCAAGACCGGGCTCCACATGCCGGGTCGAGATTCTGTCTTCACCAGCCCCGTGTCTGCAGCCAAACCGAGCCCCCCAGTCAGCGCACCACAGCACAACACCCCGAAAGAGGTGAGGCCCCGTCCCGTTCTCACCGGCCACATCTGAGCCCACATTAGTGTTTGAAAAGGCTAAATAAGAGTTCATGTCACCTCCAGAAAGTAGTGCATCCCTGGGATGCGCTTCAAGAAAAGTTTGTGCATCCACAAAGTAATAACAGAAAGTACGGTAGAAGAGTACGCAAGGATGGAGTTTTACTAATAGTACAATATGAAAGCTAAACAAACTGTTCATTTAAATGTTTTTATTAATAAAATCATAACTGTTTAAGTAAAAAGAAAAAACAAGTAAAATTATTAGTTTTATCAAAATGTTAAAGCCTGGTAGTCATTTAAAAAAAAGTTTTAAAAGTAAAAGATGTAAACCAGGTTGTTGTTTTTTTTCACTCAATAGTTTTCCTTTAATTCATATATTCTCCTGTGGACACTGCCCCAAGCTGACAGAACCTTCACACACATTTCAGTAACATCTGTAGTAACATCTGTAGTAATATCTGTAGTAATATCTGTCTCTTTTTCTTAATTGTTTTTATTCAAGAAAGCACTCATTGCCACTTGCTTTTTCTCCAACTTTTGCATCTATTTTGGGGGCATGGTGATAATCACCCAATCAATCAACCTTCAGTTGTACAGCGCTTTAACAGACAAACCCAACTGGACTCTTCTTGTTGCTCTGGGGGGTCTAACTGACTCCTCTCTCACTGCAGCGGGTAAAACGCGCAGACGTCGTGTTTCCATTTGGTTGATTTTAACAAGGTGCGAGATCCAAACGTAATGGAGATGTCCTGGTTCGAAATTTAAGTGGAGGAATGGAAAAATGGTGAATATTTTTGTTGAATGTTAGTGCATTTAAAGCTGGAGTCCCAGAGACGCACGCTGTCTGACCATCGTGTGTCAAAGACACAAACGAGAACACTGCTAAAACATTTTTAAAACGGCGCAATGAAGAAAATGGAAAAACTGATCCAGAGCCACATTGGTAGGAGGAACCGCCTCCGAGCTGAATCAGCAGTTCTTTGACTCATGAGTCATTACATGACGCCTCCCTAGCAGACACACACACACACACACACACACAAATCACAGGTTTAAGCTCAACACAGTAATTACGTGTTGCCGTGGTCGGCGTGAGGCGACCGAACACATCTGCTAGAGGCGTTCCATCGCCACCGGCTTCCAGTAGCGACTCAGCGTTTCAGTGGTTTGCTTTGTCACCCCCACCACGCCCGCAGCACCCATCCAGCACGACTCCCCCCATCGACATCGCTCCGTCGAGGCTGAAGCTGATGCGCCGCGGTCCGGACCGGAAGAGCGAGTTCCTGCGAGCCCTGAAGGACGAGGGCACCGGGGAGCTGACGACCAGCAGCAGCCCGGGAACGTCGGGAGAGGTAATGGGGGGTCGGAACCAATCAACACCGGGTTCCACCGTCCTGTTTGGCCACGCCCCCTCACCCGTGTTCTGTCTCTCCCCTCAGGGGGAGGGCAGCACCCCCGAGCCCAAGGCCTACAGCGAGGAGGTCCTCCACGAGAACGGCCTGTCCTACTCCCTCAGCGACTCGGACACCGAGCACCTGTCCAGCTCCCTGGAGGCAGAGCACCGGTAGGACGCCGCAGCACACACTCAAACACACTCACACTCACGCACGACTAACTCCAGCGCCGCCGCCCCCCCCTCCAGGTTGCTGAAGGCCATGGGCTGGCAGGAGCACCCGGAGAACGACGACAACTTCCTGCCTCTGACGGAGGACGAGCTGCGAGAGTTCCAGACCAAAACGGAACAGGTGAGCGTTATTCTCTTTTGATCAGTCACCATGGTAACATCTGAAAACGACGAGCACATGCTCTTATTTTGGCGACCCAGACTGGTTTCCTGAGATTGAACCGACTGCGAGTTTGTTCTGTGGCGTTTTTAGCGTTTCCCGTCTCACCGTCTTCCTCTCCTCTCCCCCAGCTGAAGAGGAACGGCTTGCAAAGGAACGGCGCCCTCCCCAGGGGGGTCGCGCGGGGGGTCACCCTCCACTGCACCCCCTGGAGGAGTGTGGCGGAGGCCGACGTGGAGGAGGGCTCCGAGTCGGAAACCAGTAGCAGCAGCCAGACCTCCGACGACGAGGACTGCTTCAAATCCTAACGTGGCTTTACGGAACAAACCACCACCCAGCACCACAGCCAACAACACATCCCAGCAAAGCAACACCCCCCCCCCCATCTTGTTTTTAGAGCACCATTACGAATTTCTTTTTTTTTTTTTGTCGTCATTCTTGCACAAGGGAAAAACCAATCATATCCCAGTGAAGGGGGAGATTCCTGCTCCGCCAGACGTCGTTTTCCCTGCGTTTCCTCCTTCACTGCAGCCCCCCCTTACGCCCCCACACCCAAACACCCCCTTTGATCCCCCCCCCCCCTTTTTCTTCCTCGCTTTGTCGAACTGAAGTGTTCATCGAGAAAAGAAGGGCAATGAATGCACACTTGATTCTGCTTTAAACAGACTAACTCATTTCATTGATGATGCTGATGATACATTAATGATATTAATAAAGAAAAATTGGTTCCTGACAAGCTGATATGTTTCAATATGAATCTGGCTCCTGTGGTGTTTTGACGGTGAACGGCATCGTGGGAAATCGCAACGAGCGTTTCGGCTCTGAGGTTAGAAATAAAGACGAGGGTCACGTCAGTGGCCTGTGGTGCGTTCAGGGTCTCAGCGCTGCTTTTATCAAACGTTTTATTGAGGACATTAACATTTATAACAGCAAACGTAGAGACGTTAAAGTGGCACGAAGGTGAACGTCTTTGGGGGCGGAGCCAGAACCCTGGAGGGCCTTCAGATTCGCTGAAACGCGTTGATCAGAACTGTGGGTTTTAACTTCCTGTTGTTAAACAGACTAACTGGTAATCACATGTGGATCACCTGAAGGCGTCGGTGGGCGTGTCCGTTGGCATCAGGGGGCGTGTCCGTTGGTGTCGTGAACGCCGTTGGACTGACCGGCATCCTGCTTCACCTTCTTCTTCGGACTTTCCTTCACCGGACTCTCCTCCGGTTTCCTCTGAAACACACACATGAACGTCATCCGGAACCCGATTCACATCCAATCGGGACGAGCGGAACCCGAACCCGTCCGTTCCGGTCACGTTCTGGTTTGAACCGGTTTCACAATCAGCTGTGTGAACAGCCGGACCAGAATTCATCGGGGTTCCAGCTAACCGGTTGTCGTCTTGAAGGGAATCCATCATCGCAACGTTCTGAACTTCCTGTTTTCAGAACCTGAGCGGTGTCCCACTCACCTTCTTCCTGACCAGGTGGGAGATGTCAGAAACGGAGGCGTGGCCGATGGTGGAGCCGGCGCCGTTGATCTGGACAGAACCACCAGAGATCAGCGTCAACCTAATGGTTCCTACAGGTCATCTCGACCCGATTCGTTCCTCACCTTGGAGCTGGAGTCGCTCTTCTCTGCAGCGGATCCTCCGTCCTGACAGACAAAACACGAGAACTTCATCGTGCTTCTGGTCTGAACACAAACGGTGCTTTTTTTTCAAACCTTGGAATCGACGTTTCTCCTCTTTCCTCACCTGCTTGTTCTCTGCAGCCGTCTTCAAACACTCTGACGCATCCTCCACCTTCTCCTGGATCTCCGGCAGCAGAGCCTCCAGCTCCTCCATCTCCTTCCTCTCCTCAGGCAGCGCCTCCGGGCCCTCGGCCCCGTCCAGCAGCGCCCGCAGCTTGTCTGCGCGACACGGCGAGTAAAAACGTTTAGAAACGGCGGCGGTGCGCGGGTTTCCAATCTGCAGGGCGAGACGCGCTCACCCAGCCTGCTTCTGATGACGGAGACGGAGCTCCTCAGCTCGTCCACGGCCCGGCGGTGCTGCAGGTCCAGGCTGTAGGTGAGACCCAGCTGGTAATGGGTTTCAGCCAGCAGGCGGCTGTCTGCTTCCAGGTGCTTCAGCTGCAGCTTCAGACACTCCTGGAAATCCTCCAGCGCCTGCGTGTAATTACCTGGAAGAGGAAAAAAATATTAAAAATGAAGAAAAACATCTTCTAAAGAGTTCTAAATCATTTGGCGACATGCATGAACTCATCTCCAGCTTCCAGTCAGTCGATCTAACTTGTTCGTACCTGACTCGGCAGAAACTTCCCCCAGCTTCAGGTGAGCCTGCGCGGCCATGAGCTGCTCCTCCTTCGTCTCCTTCCTGAACAAAAACCAAGCAAAAAAATTTTTTTTCAATCCCACATGGACGATGAAGACGCTCACGAGGTTCCCCTCACCTTTTGTAGATGACTTTGGCCACTTCCAGCATCTCCCAGGCCAGCTGCAGGTTCCCCACCTCCTCCTCTTCATCACTGTCCTGAAGAACATGAGTTTAGATCCCATCCTTCAACGATCACCGTTCATTCTGCCGCGACCCGGAGCCGACGCTTCAGCTACCTTCTCTGCGATGTTTCCACCTTCATCCTCCATCTCCAGCACTTCCTCCTCCACATCTGAAACATTAACAGGTGTAGGAAACAAAAGCGTGAAAAACTAGCATTTCATCCACGCATATATTGATTGTTGATTATGTAAAACCAAGTGAAACTGACTGTCAGGATCTGCTTCTGCTTCCTCCTCTTCCTCGCCTCCTGATTCTTCCTCAGCCTCCTCATTTTCAGGCTTTTCTTCACTTCCTGTCTCCCCATCCTTCCCACTCGTCTCCTTCTCTTCTTTTATCGCATCCTGCTGATCGTCACCAACCCTGTCTTTTTCTGCGTCGTCGACCTTCATCTCTTCTTCTTCACTTTTCTTCACTTCCACCTTGGCAGCGCCTTCACTTGTCTTCTCTTCGTCTTTCTTCTCCGCCATGGCGTCGTACACCTGATGTCGCAGCTCGTCTCTGGTCGTCTCTGTGGAAGAAGGAAGGAGGAAGTTTAGCGACTTAAAAATTCATCTCATTAAAAAAGAAAATGTTTAATTTAATTCAAACTCACCATCGATGTTTTCTGTGCTCTCAACATTGGACACCTGGAGCTTTTCTTCCTCCTCTTCCTCTGGTACTCCTTCCAGAGCGTTTCCCAGGACAGAATTCTCCATCCTGCGGTAAAAAATGTGTTTTTAGATACAGAAAAGAACCCAAACTCTTCTGGCTTCAGTCAGAAATAATACAGAAAACAAAATTCAGACTTCAGTAATCTTACCGGGACAAATCCAGCAGAGCTTTACCACACCAGAAGAAAGCCTCGCCACACTCGTCTGCAGTGTCGCCATATTTCTTAGCTCTTAATAAAATATAAAAAAGGAGGTACGTCAATCAACCGCTTTGTTGGTGCGAAATATCTCCTTGTCCAAAATGCACTGCAAACACTTTTTGGATTCAGACAGTTCATTTTTCAACTATCACTTTTATTTCTAGTTGGAAAAAAATGTAATTTAATTAACTTAATTTAAATTTGGTGCAAAAATTTAACTTAGCCATCAACACACATACTAAAAATAAACAAACGTGGATAAATCAAGATTTCTCACTATTAGGTGCAGTTGGATTTGACGGACAGTGTGTGTGTGTGTGTGTGTGTGTGTGTGTGTGTGTGTGTGTGTGTGTGTGTGTGTGTGTGTGTCAGATATGGATGGATATGCGTTCAATGCCCGCCTCCCTCTCCCTGAACTCACAGCAGGCCGCAGGCCTCCTGCAGGGCGGACACCGCCTCCACCACCCGGCCCATCACCAGGTGCTTCCTGCCCGCGCCGATTAGCTTGTTAGCTTCCTCCATGCTAGCGACCCTGGACAGAGAAGGACTCGATAAACAAACACGAGTATAAATAAACAAACATGAGTGTAAACATGAACACACGTCCAGCTGTGTGTGTGTGTGTGTGTGTGTGTGTGTCAGAAAACACCGCGTCACGTTTGTGGAAACGTACCTGACCGGAGAAACACTGACTGAACGGAACCGGCTGGTTTCCTTCACGGCTGTGCGGAACTGCTGCGTTGTTTCAATTTGGCGCCAATTATTACCGCCCTTTCCGGTCTATTTCCGGGTTCCTAAAGGGGAACGGGGGATTTCTTAAAGAGACAGTGTACATTTAGCGCGAGTGACGCCCGCTGTAATGATTATCCGAGATCGCGTTTCGCTACTTCCGCTAGCACTACTTATGTGACGTCACATAGTTCAGAATTAAGTAAATGTGACGTTATGAAACATAAATGTGAAAAATTGTTTAAAAAAAAATTAGTAAGTAGGAAAACATGAATTGACTGAAAATCAGATCTCCAATCATCTGTCACTAGAAAAATTCTGAGTTGTAAAAATATATTTGATTAATCAAATCAAACTAAATCAACTTAATATTTATAACTTTTTATAAATAGCTTTATAACCAACTTTATAATCTTACATTTATTTATTTTGTACAAGAACATGCAACACGAGAAACATGTTCTTGTGTTTACAACACAAGAACATGCAACAAGAACAGCAAGTATGAGAACATGCAACACAAAATGCTTCACAGACTTAAAAACAATAAACACAATTAGGTGTGTGTATACATACTGTACATGCAAACACACATATCCACAAACAATGAATTACTCTAAAATGTAAAAAAAAAAAAAAGGTGATAAGAAGAACGTCATCTTTATGTGTTTTATTAACTCAAACCAGATTTCTGCAGAGGCCAGACGACTGACATCAGGAGACAAAGTGTGCAGACAGTCAGCGGCGTTTTATTTCCGTGTGTTTACGCCCATATGTCTCCAGTTTATGATCAACGCATATCAGCAGTCACATCAAAGAAAGACGCAGGTGCATTTCCACAGCACTGTTAACACAGACATACACACAAACACAATTCACACTATGTATATATATATATATATATATATATATATATATATATATTTTTTTTTTTTATTTTTTTTTTACATGATATATATATATATATATATATATATATATATATATATATATATATATATATATATCATGTATTTGTGTTTATTATGAACCGTCTGTATGCAATTATTGATTCCACAGGATTATCACCATTTATGCTACAGATCACTCTGGAGTATCAAAGAAATAAAAAGGTGGTAGTGGAACGTGTGTGTTTGTCAGTTTGCATTGTATTTGTGTGTGTGTGTGTGTTTGATTCTCTCATGTGTCATGTTCTGCTGTGAGGGACAGGGTGGGGGGGTCACCCAGGAGCCCCTCCTGCTGACTCCATTGTACTTGTGCCTCTTCAGGACGAGTCTGGACCTGGCACCAATCAGCCCCCTGCTGAGACGGCCCCACATCATCAGGGACACCACACGCTATCATTTTCCATTGTCATCTGCAAACACAACATGCTTTATCGCACTGAGGTCAATCAAAGTCCACCGGTTTGAGTGGGGATTAATTCTCAGGGAAATTGATTTAGGAGAATCTAATCAGAAGTTTGAAGGCTTATCTATAATTTATAATTGTCATAGATTACTGTTAATATCGAGATAGGTGTGCAGCAAGTAATTGTTTAAATACACCAGTAAAGATAAGAGAAGTACATACAAGTCTCTTTTTTTTTTTTACATGTTATAGTTTATTTTAAATCAACAGAAATATGAATAAATAAAACTTTTCACCTTTGGAAAACACATTAATGATCTTTTAACATCTACACAGCTGATTCTGGGTACAAAGGTGTGTGATACAGATAGGATGAAGTGTGTTTCCTTATTTAATGTAAAGCAGTCGAGCACTCTGTCCAGATTATTCTAATATTCCTCAAACAGCAATGAGATGATAAAAATACAGGAACCTGTGTTTCCTCATCCTTTGTGATCTGTGGCAGCGTTGGTGGTGATGATTAACGTACACATGATGATAACATGGTGAATGAAGGGCTTTAGGAATCACTGAGAGTAAACGCCCTTCAAACGCCCTTCAAACGCACGTCGAATCCACAAATTATGTGCATATTGTGACAGAAGATGAACACAGGAGCGTGTTTGATCACCAGGATCTTCTGAGAGGGGGTTATTATGTGTCATCCTCTTATCTGACCCTTGATGCGGTGCCCATGGCAACGGCATCACTCAATGATTGTGGAGAAAATAGACAAAACAGAGGGGATGGGGGGCGGTCGGAGCAAATAACAGCCGCCGTCTGTCTGGGCTGCGTAGATCCAGGATAAATAGTATTATCAGTGAAACAATACGGGTTTCAATGAAGAAAGGATGGATTGAAAACGTGCAATCGCATTAATTTTGGATTGTCAGACGGCACTAATAGAGGAAAATCTGAATTCAGATGATCGCTCACCCCCCAAATTTAAATTTAGGAGATCAAAATGTCCTACAGACAGACAGAAACATAAAAAGAACAGCAGAAACAATTTGAGATATGATATTTCCTTCAATATGCAGTTTTGTGAGAGCAGTTTAGCTTCCCTTCATTGTTCTGGTCTCTTTCAGGGATGCAGAAATGATCACAAATATAAAGACGTGCATTCGTTCAAAATAAGTCCCGAGTCATGACTCGAGAGTCAATACAGTTGATAAATAAATATGAATAAATCTTATTACTGTGGCTTCCTGAACACACAGTCGGTTATCAGAGAGGAAGTTCCTGTCACTACTAATATCTACACCTCATGTTTGCCAACAGAAGTTATCTGATAGTCGTGAAAACAAACAGATTAATAGATTAACAAGAAAGAAATAAACTCAACAAGTGGTTGCCTGGACTTTAATCGTGTAGTGACTAAACATTAGATCCACAACAGAGACATCAACGTTGGCATCCCGTTGTAGAAACCAACGTGTGCGTGACAATACCCCACCGCTGGGGCAGTTCCTCTGCAAGTCACTGAGTAAATATAGACGTAGTGAGGAGGAAATAAGACAGAAAATACCTCCAGGGTATTAACAGAAAATGTCGCAACAAGGAACTGCCCAGTCCATCCACCCCCACTGCAAATACCACAGAAATGAGTGGAAATCCAGGGTTTATAAACCTTCATCACCACAGAATGCAAAGGTTTTGAAGCTTTATACATATTTATTGATCTGTCATTAGGAATTGCAGCTTTTATTCTCAGTACATGTTTCTATGAAAGGCCTCTAATAATAAAACTCCATTGTAATGCAAAAAAAGTCTGAGCTCTGTCGATGCAAGGAAGTGTTAGAAAATATATTTAAAATAATTTTAAAAACGTGCCTTTAGTGATGTTAATCTATTTTTACAACCATGGATTGGAGTTGTTTGATAAAACCATATGAAATGAAAATTTTAATTTAGAACACATTTTTGTCTTAATGCTTCCGGAAGTTTTTCCTTCACTTTCGCATTTTCTCTCCTTTCTTGTGATTTCACGTGACATGATAAATTCCTGGGGGAAAGGGGGGAAAAATGCAAAGTCACGCTGCGTAGCGGGGAGCTGGGCTCGAGCCTCGAGAGATGAGGGGTTGTAGTCACGTCCTCTGTCGTGTTCTCGCGAGAACTGAGCCCCATTATATATACATAGGAGCAGCCGAGCTCTTTAGCATCCGCTCTGCTCTCTCTATCTGCTGATCCACGGAGCCAAAAGCTGAGGTATGTGACGTAAAATGAATGTAATTACGTTTATTATTTATATGTTTTACACTTTACTTTTGTTATGGCTCTTTAGAAGTCTCTCTTTTTCCTTTTATTATACTTATTTAACTTTTTCAATCGGATCAACAAGTGCTTTTTCTCCCCCGAGATTATGAAAAACCGGCTCGTTTTTCTACGTAGTTCCGTTAAAAGAATCGAAATTATCATATATTTTCCCCAAAATTTTAGATTCATTCTTAGCTGCTCAAGATAAAAAAAATAAAAAAAAAACATCGAGGTTTTCAGGTCAGATGTAGGAACCGTTTCCAGAGTGTAAACGCAATCCGGATTCATGTTTTAGCGTCAACGGATGAACGTAGCTGCTATTCCTGAAAAGTAGGAAATGTCGTCACGTGGAACCACCTGGAAGTGTAGACGGATTAGATTTAGATGTGGATTAAAACCAACATCAGATCACATTTTACTCTGGTTAAGACTATAATAACAGATTATATTCTGTATTGAACAGCATTAAACACGTGCTCTATATGAATTGTTTTTTTCTTCTTGTAACAAAGCACATTCACAAAGAGGACATGAATCAGAATGGAACTGCGTTCACATTTCAGTTTCAAAGAAACCAGTTTTGACAAATGCAGATGTTTTAAAGCCACGGTGATTGTGTTATTTATTTGAAAATTGTTGCATTACTTCATAAATGCGTCTTGTTTTTCGGATGTTTTACGGACATTAAAGTGACTTCATTCATCAAGAAGTCAGTTCATGATATGAATGATTAATTACTACTCCGTAATGCTTTATTAAGTCACAGTAACTATTGAACTGATGTGAAATCATCTACATAAGACATTGTTTTTTTTGTGGTTGTGGTTTTTTGATTCTTTATGAAAGGAGAACGTGCCGTTGGTGTGACACTTCCTTATTTAATCCGACCAGACTAAAGATGGCTGCTGGGAACGCAAAGATTGGACATCTGGCTCCAGATTTCACGGCGAAGGCGGTGATGCCAGACGGACAGTTCAAGGACCTGAAGCTGTCCGACTACAGAGGTAGACCTCCTCCTGCATCCCATCATCCTCTGGGAGGACGACGATTTGATGAGTCCCACATTTGCACTACTAAAGGTTCTCACGGATCCACCTGCCACCTGACAAACAGCTGCATCTGTTTCCTCGTTCCTTTGTTGCAGGGAAGTACGTCGTCTTCTTCTTCTATCCGCTGGACTTCACCTTCGTGTGTCCGACTGAGATTATCGCTTTCAGTGACGCCGCAGACGACTTCAAGAAAATCGGTTGCGAGGTCATCGGCGCATCCGTCGACTCACACTTCTCCCATTTCGCCTGGTGATGACTCGTCTTCACGTGTTGCAGCTGTATTTACTGTTCGCTGTGCCTGATTATTTTATTTTTATTGCACAATTTCAAAGGATCAACACACCTCGTAAGCAGGGCGGTCTGGGGAGCATGAAGATCCCTTTGGTATCTGACATCAAACGCACCATCGCCACAGATTACGGCGTCCTGAAGGAGGACGAGGGCATTGCCTTCAGGTGGACTTGACTTTTGATGGACGTTCTTGCATTAACTGCATCTAAAGCTCTTGCAGACTCCTGATCTGTTCTTTCTTTATATTCCAGGGGTTTGTTCATCATCGATCCCAAAGGCGTCCTGAGACAGATCACCATCAACGACCTCCCGGTGGGGCGGTCGGTGGAGGAGACGCTGCGTTTGGTCCAAGCCTTTCAGTTCACCGACAAACACGGAGAAGGTGAAGCTTTAGCATCACATAGACGCCTGTCAGATTATTCTATATAAAGTATTTATGCCGTGTGTCATTCTATATTAGATAAGAGTAGATCACACTCATTTATTCCAGATTATCGCTTAGTTACTGATGGTTAAACTTTCACTTTAACCATTAAATGTTTGCACAGGTAGGGCAAAGGTCATAAATAGGTTATATAATGTAAATGTTGGCATTCTTATCAGTGATAAAGTCCACATGCATTTAGCAACACGATGTAAAGCGAGACGAAAAATCTGGCATGTGTGGCACCTGTGAACTTTGCAGTTTTATTTTCTGATTCATTTCCCTTCTGTAATCCAAATATATGAATATATAATATATATTCAGACTATATAATATACAATATGAGTATATAAGCATGACTTTGGCACAAATGTTCAGTTTTACCACCAGGCCCGGACTCATTCTAGCTTTATCTTTTCAGTCTGCCCAGCTGGATGGAAACCAGGAAGCGACACCATCAAACCCGACGTTGAGAAGAGTAAAGATTATTTCTCCAAGCAGTAACACGACCAGGGCGAGAGTCTGCTGCCTGCTGTAGGAGATCCAGTTAAATGAAACGTTCCTGAGAACAACGGTTCAGTCAGCGGGGGCTGGGCTCGCGGCCCTCTGGCAGCGAGATGGTTTTTATAATCGGTTCTGTCGTCTGTGGTGTCGTTGGTGAACTTAAGACCTACTTCTGTAATCGTGTTGCTGTTCTGTCTGAGATAAATGTCAGTTTGCTCGGCCATATAGTTCCTGATTACTGTAATATACAAAGGACCATACAAGAGTTTTATTTGAATGATGCCTCTAACACCTCTCTCTGTTTCTCTGTCATTTTTTTTTTACAGTTACTGACACTTTTTTTCATCGCAATAAAGAATAAAGTTTATCACACTCTCTGAGGAACATTTACTTCAAACATCACAGATAACATGGGTAAATAATAGTCTCTTTGTGCTTGTGTCAATAGGCAGATTACTGAATACCATCTATTTACTTGTGATAAAAAATAATATATTAATGTATGGTCACACCTAGTGTAACAAACTTTAACAAGCGCTTAATTAATATTTAATTAAGTCTTTGTTTGGCTCTGATGACGCAGGAGAGATGTGGAGTTGATCAGTCTGCTTTTATTTCTGTAACACATGAAAAGAGCAAAAGAAACCCGGCAGCACACTCTTCCACACTTACAGCAGGAGAAACTGAGTGTGTGCAACCTCAATAAATGTCCCATCAGAAACAAAGCAATTCATGGGAACAAAAAAATCACATAAACAGGTTGGGGAAGTTCACAAAAATGTCAAGTTTATTTATTACTCTGTTGAACTAACAAGGTCAGTTATTACTTTATCTATTCATATGTTACGGGATGAAAGCCTGGTACTTTGAAAACGAGTAAAACTAACAGTTGTGAATATTAACATATTTGATTGACGCCAACATAAATAGAATGTCATATCAGCATATTATTCATGCAATATCTGACATCATATGGCAGCCTGCCTGTTAAATGTTATTTGATTTGTTATTACCAGAGTTCGTCGTTTAAAGACAAACTTACAGTGATAAGGCTGTGGGATGTATTTTCGGTGGGAAACACATTGATTGACAAATTGACACACTATTAACTTTCATTTAAACAAAATCTGCACAGTTAAAGAACACTGGAAATGGTATGGTTTATTTAGGGTTAGGGTTACATTACATTAGAGTTTGCAGTTTAGATGAAAAACATAAATCAGGACGTATTAGAGCTTCTTATCAACTTGAAAATGTAAAATGGTCACATGACGCTCCTTTTCTCTCTAGAGGAATCCACCAATGGCAAGAAAGAAAAGAATTTAGCCTTGATATTATGGAAGTCTGATGATATCTGAGCAGCCATGAATATTAACGTATGTTTATATGTGTACATCACTCCAAATGTACGGACGGAACCTCCACACTCGTATGCGGAGTGTGTGTCCGTATTATTATTATTATTATTATTATTATTATTATCAATAAATGATGGCTAGTTCCGCTTCATATTCTAACACTGTTAGAGATGATTGGATCAGTAAAATGCTCTCAGTGATTTTATATAATTATCTCTGTCATCATCAAAGTTCTGATTGAGACGCATTTGACCTAAAGGTGAAATAAAGGCGAAATGCTAAAAAAAAAAACACAAAAAAAAACGTGTTTGTTACGTCTCATAAAGTAAAAAAAATTCATCTTGAATTTGATCCAACAGCGTTTTGCTTCCACATGGAATCAACGTTGACTTCCTGCGGAGCCTCTTCCCTCCATCGGGTCTGTTTTCAGGTGATGAAGACCCCCGGTCCAGACCTTCTGATTGGTTCTCGGGTCGACGCTCAGAACAAACTGTCCACGTCGCCCATCTCCACAAACACCGTCTTCAGCTGAGAGTAGAACTCGACGGTCACCTGACCGTTCTCCCGCCCGATGCCTGGAACGCCAGAAGACACAGGTGAGCTCCTGATTGGCTGAACTGACCTGTATGACTCTGATCTGAGTTCTGATGGCCTGGGGGGTTGGGGGGGGGGTCGTGAAGCAGACACTACCTGACATCTTGAAGCCTCCAAACGGAACTTCCACAGGTGTGATGTTGTAGTTGTTGATGAAACAGGAACCGGCCTTCAGCTGCTCCGCCACGCGATGGGCTCGCCTCACGTCCCTGCAGAACGACACCGCAGGTTAGCTCCGCCCCTCACAGCCCGTGACGTCCAACCCGTTAACAGCTGACATGTTTCCTGTGTCACGCGGTCGTGTCGACACGAGCTCACCGGGTGAACACGCCTGCAGCCAGACCCAAGCTGCTGTCGTTGGCTCTGAGCAGCACCTCCTCCTCCGACTCGAACGACAGCAGCGACATGACGGGGCCGAAGATCTCCTCCCTCACGCAGGTCATCGCGTCTGTGCAGCCGCCTGCAGGGAAGAACACGCGTGTGGAACAAAGAGCGAGGAGTAAAAATCAGCAAAATCATCTGTCATGTAGACAAAAAAAAAGGAAGGAAATGAGAAGAAAACCGTGGTCCTACCCAGCACACACGGGGTCATGTAGTATCCGCCTCTGAGTTTGGGGTCTGATGGGACGAACGCTTCCCCTCCACACAGAACCGTCGCCCCCTGGAGGAGAATTTAGGTTCAGCTGTAACGCGTCTATGAGACGGTTTTCACCAACAAATCCAGGTATTAGACCGAGCCTTACTTCTTTCTTTGCCTGATTGACGTACGACAGGACCTTTTCCAGGTGGGGCCGGCTGACCAGAGCCCCCATCCGGGTCGTCTCCAGCAGAGGGTCCCCTATCCGGATGGACAGAGTCCTCTTCACCACCTCCTCCACAAACCGGGGCAGGATGTCCCTCTGGACAAACACCCTGGTGCCGTTGCTGCAGACCTGAGGAGAGACTCCAGCCAATCAGACGACACCTTTCTGATTGGCTGGAGTCAGATACCGACGCAGGGCGCCACCCACCTGACCCTGAGACAGGAAGTTGGCCATGAGCGCTCCCCTCACGGCGTTCTCCACATCGCTGTCCTCAAAGATGAGTAGAGGAGATTTACCCCCCAGTTCCAGAGTGACGGGCTTCACCCCCTGGGATGCCATCTCCATAATCTGGGGGGGGGGGGCAAATTCAGACGGAATGAAAACATCTGTGACTCAGACGTCAGCAGATTCCCTGCAGGAGACTCTCGGACTCTGACCCCCGACCTTCTTGCCCGTGGGCACGCTGCCGGTGAACGACACCTTGGCCACGTCTGGGTGCTGACAGAGGAGGCTGCCGGTGTCCTGCCCCCCCTGCACCACGTTAAACAGCCCCTCTGGAGCCCCGGCCTCGGCGTAGAGCTCCGCCAGCAGGACCGCCGTCACCGGGGTAACCGGAGAGGGCTTGAAGACCATGGAGTTGCCTGTTTGAAAAAGACACAACCAACCACGTTTTAATGTTTAATGCTCCAAAACCTCTTTTTTGACTGATTCAGGTGCATTGTGGGTAATAATTTATAACTCAACAAATCTCAAAGCATCTTGTTACCACAGGCCAGAGCCGGAGCTGATTTCCACGCGGCGATCTGAAAAGGATAATTCCAGGCGCCGATGCCGACGCAGACTCCCAGGGGCTCCCGGCGGGTGTAGGCGAACGACCCCCCCGACAGCTGCACGTGTTGGCCTTAAAAAAGAGAACGCAGGAACAAAAGAAATATTTTTTTACCAAAATAAACCTTATAATAATCATCTTTAAATGACCTCCCTCGACCTATTACTGGAATCCTTCATGGATTAATGGATCTTTATGTTGGACGACATCCTGATCAGTTTGTTCTCTTTACTGCCTGCCTCCTGATTGGACGATGGGGGGTAAACAAGCATCACCCACCTGCCAGAGTGCTGGCCACCCCCGCGTAGAACTCTATACACTGTCTGGCCGAGTCCACATCCAGACGGGCTTCTGTGATGGACTTCCCGTTGTTGACCACCTCCAGTTCAGCGATGTCTTCCCTCCTGCTCTGAAAACCAGTTTAAATATAAAAAATAATACTAAAATAAATAAATAAATAAAATAATAATAAAACCACACAACAACAGCATCCATCACTTCAGAGCGTCAATTGCTTTTTGTTAAAACATTCTAGAAAGCAGAAACATTTTTCACACAATATTAAATGTAGACATGAAATCGTCACTGCCACCTACTGGAGCGGATGTCCAATTACAATCTATTCTGTTCAGTCAAAGAAAAAGCAAAGTGTAGTTTCATTCTCCGGGTTCACACCTCGATGAGACGAGCAGCTTCGATCATGACCTTTGACCTCTCCATCCCAGACATCTTGCTCCAGTGGCCAAAGGCAGACTTTGCAGCCTCCACAGCCTGGTTGACCTCTGGGGCTCCACACGGCTCCAGGTGGCAGAAGACCCGCCCTGAGGAGAGGAACACATGGTGGTGACGACGGGTAAATAACCAAACCTGAGGGTGACACAGCTTCCATTTGGCTGAGTCATCATTTATGATACGACAGAGTGGTTTAAAGTTAATTCAGTCAGACAATGAGCATCATGGTGGTCATAATGGAAGTGTTATAACAGCTGTTATAACAACACAGCTGTTATAACAACACAGACAGCCTGTTGTTGCCCCCTACAGGTCAGACGTGGACACACAACCATCCTCACAGTGTGTGTGAACCAAAGTCCAGTCAGGAAACTGTGTCAACACCGTTAAGACACACAGAGTGTGTGTTTTACCTGTTGCAGGTTCATAAACATTTTCTTTCTTGCATTCCTCTCCTCTCGTTCGTCTCTTTCCGGCCCAGAAATTCAGCGGAGCTGTGACGTCAACGGAGCCCGAGGACAGACCTCGAACCGCCGCCACGAGCGGAGCATGAGCCGCCGGCCGGATCGGAACGAGTCTCCGGAACATGATCGGTCACTCAGACTCGAACCGATAACTGGAAAAAACACACTTTTAGTTAACTAGAAAAAACACACTGCTAGTTAACGGTCTGACGCAACTTACTGACGTTAAATTAATGCGCAAACCTCGCGCTACTTTTTGTCGCGGACTGATCCACGCGTGTTTTTATGCAGGTTAACTTACTCGTCGGTGCGTTGGTCCTCCAGCGACGAAGAAGAACGTACTTTTAAATAAACTTTCATGAAACGCTCGGAAACATGAGGACTCTGACGTCAACACTGAGCCTCAAGCAGGAGGCGGGGCTTCAAGAGTTGAACGCGTGAAGTGATTGGCCTGACAGCAAAAGCGTATCACGTGATTGGATAGTTTCCCCCTTCTGACCGAAATAGTAATAATAATGATAATTTATGTTGCTAATTTAATTAATTACACCGAATTATATGTCTATAGAAATTAGACTTCATTTAAATGACATATTTTAAATGACATTTATTTCTTTTTAAGTGAGTCTAAGTTATCGGTGGCTTTGTGGGAGGAGCCTAGTCGATGACGTAACCGCCCCTCACAGATGTCTGGTCGTGATGTAGGGCAGAAGTCAAATTGAACAGAATTTAAAAAAGAAAAACCATACTGCTACACAAATTTGGAAATATGGAACAATGAATGAAACTACAATTTTAAATTCTTAATAATCTGTGATTGAAATCTAGGTTTTCAGTGATGCAGAGGAACCTCATCTACATTTACATTTAAAATACTGAATTATTGTTAGGGTTATTTAACCATATTAATTCAAAATTCCCATCACACTGTGATGTAGAAAAAAAGTTCTGATTTCTTTTGCATGTACGTAAAAACTGGCAGTGACGGGACCGTTATCTGCACCAATCCACTAAACCGATGCATCCCGACCACACACGTACTGTCCTAACTCCATACTGTGGTGCTCTGCTGCCATCCTCTGGCGGTCATGGAGAATAGCAGGCTCCCTCTAACACGAACGATGAACTAACGACAAACCCAATCTCAGTGACTAACGTTCTAGTTAAATCTTCCACCGTGTTTTTTCCACGCATTTCCTAGTTTCCGGCCACCAAGACGCATCCGGACCACTTTCTTCGGTTCACTAAACTCCAACCTGCTCTGGAGCCGGAAATCCACCTGCTTTGTTTTCTGGTGACGTCAGCGAACGGAACGACCGTCATCACGGATTTGTTTCAGCCGAGCCAGACTTGATGAAACACCGAGTCACCTCTCGACTCGGCTAAACTGGGGAATGTTCGTTGCTGGAATGATGTCATCATTTGAACTAAGGTTTTTAATTAATTGCTTTTAAACTAAGTAACTGGATTTTTAAACTAACCAGTTTTTGAACTAAGTAGGTTTTTAAATGAACTGGGTTTTGAACTAACTAGTTTCTGAAATAACCCACGTTTAGAACAAACTAGGATCTAAACTAGGTTTTGAATTATTTAATATAAATTTGTATTTGTTAATTTAATTATCATTCATGTCTGTTTACAGTTTTTTTTGGGTTGTATATCAATCCTGCTTTATGTGCTTTGAATTGACCCTTGGGGACTAATAAAGTTTTTTGAATTTGAATCATTATGCTTTGATTAAAGACTCAAGTCATTTAGTTCCAGAGGAAGCGTTTTTCTGGATGGTTTGCCTACATCTAACGATCATAAAACAAACATTCACATATCGGTGTTTACAATATTTTATAAAAAACAACATTTGAATGTAATATCACCCAGCATTTTGTAAATATTTTGATGTGTAGTTCATTTATGTCCCATTTCTACTCTATTTTTGGTTTTCTGCTCTTTGGCGCCATCTCAAGACGAGCAGTGGGAACTGCACCAAAGCAGGACGTCATCACCTGCACAACTTACCGACAAGATTCCATTACTGGTTTTTCACAAAAAAATGAACAGAAACGAATATCAACTTGAGGATTTTTTATTTAAAAAAAAAAGAAAAGAAAAAGTACTGATATTTTCATGTCAAGCAAACAATGGAACCACTTCTATTAAACCTGTTCCATACCACAAACTGAGTTATGCAATGAATAATTAAACCACACAAATTATACATTTCGGAATAAATTAATCGGCATAACAAAAGAAAAGGAAAGAAGTTTGTACTTAAGTTGTTGAATATTGACACTCCGATGCTGAAAATGGATGACACCTGAGAATATAAATATCAAAACAGCTTGTTGGAGCAATTATTTAGTTCCACAGTTCCCCCTTAACTAAAGCTTTGATAAGAGGATTTTTTAAAAATTACATTAATGTAAAAATTAGGCATCAATTTAAAAAACAGTCTCTGTACAATGTGCATATCTGAATTAGTGTGTTGACAGGAGAAGGTATCGTATTATTAGAGCCACATTCAGTGATATGAACAAACAGACTGAGCTCTTCCAGTTTAAACCTGCAGTGAAGTGACAAATATTTTATTATTTTTTTTACATCTGAACGACCCTTTCCCTCGGTACTCCCACCACCGGGGCTTTAGACTGGGGGGTTCCGCTGCAGGAAACGGGAGATTCTGCGGCTACACAGGTAGTAGTGACGTTGCATATCAGACAAAATAACATCAGTCCTGGAATCCAAGGCTCAGTGGCTTTACAGGAATATCTGAGAGACGTGTTGGATGGATTTTACACAAGAATAAGAGGAAATAACTGTGAGGTATGTTCTGGTGAAGTCGTAGCTTGGAGACGAGACGGAATGAGTCCATCCGAAGGTGAGACCCAGCATGCCGTGCGTGCGTTTCCATTGTAATGAAGTCCGTTATTGTCCACGTTACTGCCAGCAGTAACCGGATCGACAGATCCAACATGTGAGGAGGAAAAAAAAAATGCGTGCAGGTTTTGCTGCGACAGCGGAACGGTTTGAGGCGAGCGTGGAAGACGTCGGCGGTGATGAAGCGGAAACGGACGCCGAGGGAAGAGGTGGACGTGTTCTAAAGCACTTGGACAGAAGGCGGTGTGACAAACCGGCGGGCGATCAGACGAAAGCTGCAGGGCGCTCGATCCCGGATCTCACACACACACACCGCCGAGGAAGAGCGCCACGTCGCATCAGGCGTGAGTTTACCGATACGATCCGACTGTAAACATGACGCAAAAGTAGTTCTGACATAGTTTAAGGCTTTCTGATTTTCCTGAAGACGTGATGTTCTCTGAGTTAGAAAGGAATGAGTCCTGAGTGGGACAGTGTGGAAAGACAGGAACAAATAAAAAATAAAATAAAATAAAACCCAACGGTCCTGAAGTCGGACCCGGACGAAGTTCTACACTCACATAGTTCCTAAACATCTAATTTACTTGTCTTTTTGACCGATCGTTCTGTTTTTTTTTTGGTATCTGAGAATATTTAAGAGCCTTTTTTTTTCTATTTTTAAACTTTCCTGAAAGTAAGAAGTTTGGATATCTTCATAAAAACTATTTTTATACTCTGAAGCGCCCGATCCTGAATCGTGTTCCACACCCCTGAAGAAAACGGCGACTGCTTTCACTTTGGAGGCCAAAAAAAAAAAAAAAAAAGACTTGAGAGTGGAGCTATAAATGTAATATATTCTGTTTCTGTCGCAGATTCACGTCCTAAATCTGCAAATTAAAATAAAAACACATACACACCAACACTCACAGGCAACGCCATCCCATTAAACCTCTACTGTCACCCCTAAAATAAGGACTACAAGTCGTCACACGTTACATCTGCTGCTAGAAGCATTAAAAGGTTTCTATGTTAAAAGCTTGAAGCTTATATACATTTGCATCAGTGTTAGACATAATACCACCGAGTATTATGTGTCGGCATTTCATGGATAACTGATCCAAACTTAAGGATGGCATGCACACAGCTCTCCTACGGGGAAATTTAAGCCGTAATCTAGCAAAATTAATATCTGATCTATAATCAAATTGGATATACAAAAGAAAAAATATCAACTAATAATCGCATCTGTGATGGCTGGAAAATAATGAAAATGAAGGAATGTTTTAGCTAAAAACAAAAGCTAAAAGACTTTGTGAGCTCACGTCACAATAATGGTGCAACTCGTGATCAGACGCGGTGAAGAGCTTCAAATCAACAGAGACGACGAGTGGAGCTCTCAGAAACAATGGGACCCCCCCCCTCAAAGGGGGTTAATCTGGAACTCATGAGGTGATTGGTTCAGGGTTGGGTTTAGATAATCTAATCAATCATTCCTGTTTGGAAAGGAAGCCAAACTCACACTGAAACGCAGCTGCTTGCCTGGACTGTTGTGGACTTCTGGATCCACGTCTGATTAAGTTCAGATCAGCTGCTTCATCTCATCCTGTGATGTCATCACTAAGGGACGCAAACTGGTTTCCATGCACCGATTACACTTTAATGCGTTATTACAGCCGTTAGCAAAGCATGGCTACATGTTAGCGATACTAGCTCCAGTGTGGAGGTAATGCATGTGCTTCCATTCAGGCGCTACATGTTAGCGATGCTAGCTGCGGCGTGAAGGTCATGCATGCGCTTCCATTCAGGCGCAGCGGTAACAAAAAGCACATTTTTTAACAAGTCTGGATCATCCAAGTCTGGATTATCTAAACCCAACCCAAGTTGTTTCCAGCAGGGGGTCGTGGTCACATGACACGTTTGTGTTGAAAGAGATGAGGACCGCCCCCCCCCCCAAGAAAACATCCAGCTACATGTGGGCTAGTGTGTGTGTGTGTGTGTGTGTGTGTGTGTGTGCATCTTTTGAGTACGACACAGCGACGCTAAATCCTACGAGGAGATCTGATTGTTGCTGGTTAATCTGAAACTAACTTGACCCTTCTGTGCTCCATCAATAGCCCCCACCCCCCTAAAAAAACCTCCCTAATGGGTCATGGCCGGGCCGGGGGAGGAGGACGCGCCCTTGTTGCGTCCCAACATGGAGGGCTGGAAGTCGGGGTGGCGGCGGGCGTGTTTGATCAGGTGGTCGCTGCGCATGAAGCGCTTGTCGCACAGCGGGCACAGGAAGCGCTTCTCCCCGGTGTGGGTGCGGGTGTGGCGGGCGAGCTCATCCGAGCGGGCGAACTTCTTGTCGCAGTCGGGCCAGGTGCAGGGGAAGGGCCGCTCGCCTGGAGGAAGAGGAGGGTTACAGAAATGATCGGCACACTTATCGAAACACGCAAAAGATTTTTAAAAAAAAAGCATTTCAAAATCCAGAATTTTTCTTGATTCAACCCAACAACTTAATTTCCGGTGACATGATTATAAAAAAAATAATCTGTTACAGGAACAGTTTGCATTTTAGTGCCTCATCATGACAAATCATCTGCTTTCCATCCAAATGGTGCAAAATTAGATTTTAATTTTGGGTTTATTACGCCTAAAATGCAAATATTCCTGATAGGAAAATTCCTGAGTGGGTTTAAGTGTGTTAATCAAACATGGTGTCATTCCACGGGCGGTCGTGAACGCACCAGGCTCCAGATAAATCTCTCTAAGCTACGCCTAGCCTTAATCTGTGGAGGAACACCGGGGATGAGCGGCTCGGATGCCATTTTCACGATCACAAAGGCAGGCCACGTTGTTGTTGGGCTGCTCTTCGTGGGCGTTTCCACGGAGAGGAGTTTCTCTCAGCAGTTTCCTGTTCTTAATCCGTCCGGGTTTGCTCGGTGACCCTGAACGCACCGCCATCCCCCGCCCCTCCCCTTCAAAAACACACTCACGAGCCAAAAACACGACGACAAACCAGAACGCACACGCGGAGAAAACCGGTGCGTTCACGGACGCCTCGCTAAAAACAAAACCCACCGCGTCGATGAGTAGAGGATGTGATGCGCGGATGTGATGCGCCGCAACCGGAACACCGGACACTTGCTACCGCCATCAGCAGGACCGGCAGCGAACTCTGCGTCAAAGTTTCGTCTTACGTTCATTTCATATGCAAATCGCGTCGTCACCGGTTCTACCGTCCAGCCCCGTTCTTTGTTGGGTTCCTGAGGGGGAGTTGTCTTTCTCTTCCTCTTTGTTCGGTGGAGTTACCGAGCCACCATTAAACTACCCGCCCCAACGCACCGATACCCCCACCGATAAGCTCCCCGGTTCTCACCTGTGTGGGTCCGGATGTGCGCCTTCAGGTGCGACGATTTCCCGTAAACTCTGTCGCATCCGACGAACGTGCACTGATGTCGCTTCACCGGGGAGCGCGGGCCCCCCCCGCCGCCCCTCAGATGCTGTCCCGGGATCGGGGTGGCGGATGGGGTCATGGTCGGGGTGGTGGGGTCGGACAACGTGGTGTAGCCGCTCTCCCCCCCGCACGATGAGTTGCTGCTCTCCGAGTAGGCCGACATGGGCCGGAACTTCCCGTGCAGGTCGGCCAGGATCCCCGCCACGGCCGCCATGCTCGCCCCTTCCATCCGCAGCGTGTCCCGCACCTCCCTGTCCTCACGCGACCCGTCGGGCTCCCCGGGGAGAGGGCCCTCCGCGGCCGGCTGGCGGCTGGGCGCCACCGGGGTGGGTCTGTGGAGCACCGGGCCGCTGGATATGGACACCAGACACTCGGCGGCGAAGTAATCAGACGGAGCCGTTAAGGACATCGTGTTTTAAAAGAAAAACGGGTAAAAAAAAAAAAAAACAAGCACACGGGCTCCGGCAGGAGGGGCTAACGGTAGTCTGATCCCGACCTCGTTTTCCTCAAACTCGACGACCCGAAACGTTCCAGCCGAGGCTCGGTAGCGCCATACACCGCCTGAACACGGTAGAGGCGGTTCGGTGAAGCAAACAAGTTGAACGAATAATAATAAAAAAAAACGGATACCGAGTTTAAAACCGAGCCGAAGCCTCCGGACCAACACGCGTCCCCCCGCCTGTCTGATGGCTCATTGTGTCTGAGCTCCGAGAAGCCGGTCAAACCTACGCCCCCTGGTCCGGACCGACGGGGCGTTCACTGGCCATCGGACAGAACGGTTTCCAGGCGGTTAACAGGTTATCCGAATGAGTAGCATGTTGTTGCCAGTACTGCTATCAACTTATTGATGGATATATTTATCATATTGTGTCACATAAATAAAAAATATCATTATTATGTTATATCCGTGCAATTAAATTACTATAACAACACAGTTTGTCCTTTGGTTGTCAAATAAGTCATGTGTATCGACTCTTATGGTAGTAAATAAGTAATGCAAATCAACACATATTCTTGTTAATGTCAGAATATTACGTGTAAATTGGTGAAATTACTCTTACTACGTGACTAAAATCTCCCTGAAAGTGGTCGGTTAAGCAAAATAACGACATTTTTCGAAGAGAGATGATAAATCCGACTTTTACATGCGCCTGAACGCATCATCAACCGGCAGCACGCAGCAACCGTGACGTCACCTCACGGGCGTGGACCGCGGCGGCGGTTACATCGTGCAAAGTAGGCGGCGAGCAGCTTGTGTAATGATGGGGAAGGAGCGGAGGATGGCCGGTCTGCTGATGAGATTACTGCATATTCCAATAACCTGCATACCGTATTATGTATATTCTTGTATAGTTTGTTCATATCACCACACATGTATACATATATACTGCATATCACACGCGACAATCTGTATATCTAGTAATTGTACTTTAAACTAATTGCACTTCTGGTTAGATGCCAAACTGCATTTCGTTACATTGTACTTGTACATGTGTAATGAAAACAAAGTTGAATCTAATCTAATCTAATCTAATCTAATATTTCTCTTTTCATACATTAAAGGCATTAAAATTCAGTTTTATTTGGTTTATAGTAATTATTCACATCTCCGACTGAATCATATTACTTTCTATAGTCTAACAGCACTGCTATTAAAGCAGAATGTATTACATATTACATATATTTATTACATATATTTAAATGTAAACAAGGTGCAGTGGGGTAACAATCATGATGTTGGTTCATTTGTAGTTAACAACAATTCAATGAAGGTCACACGACTTGATTCATGACCTTTAAACTATTTTAGCTTCCTTTTATGAAGTGAATCTTTTCAAAATTAATAGCTGTTTTGGACCAGCTGATTTTTTTTGGGGGGGGTGGGGGGGGCCTGATGCTGTGACAAATGATTGGCTGGGGGTGTTTGTAGCTTTAGCTCTGAAGGTATTTCCTGATTGGTCCCTGTGAGCGCTGGGGGTCACTGAGGAGGCCCCGACACACATGTGGTCATTCATTGGCGGCGAACACTGCCTGGTTTTCACTGGAGGCGTGGAGGCGGTCGGACCTGCAGCGCTGTGGGGTCGAGATGGACGCGTCCTGGTTGCTGCCCAGCCGTATGAGCGTTTTATTCTTTCTCCTGCTGCTACCTGGTGAGTTTTTACCGCTTTGGTTGTTTTGGTCATTCATTCTTTTTCATTTTCCAATGAGAACTCCAGTGTGATATTTCTGATCTGATCATCCGTACAGTCGGCGACTGCATTCAGATGGAACCAAATCTTTGTGATTCAAGTTGCAGAGGTGAGAATCCAGTTTATTGAATATGATGAATCCTTTAGAATGAGTGTTTTCTCATACTGATTCATGATATTTAAATGATATCCATCTGAATCAAACACATATTTGTGTCTGTAGGGGTTTCCTCTGACCCGTCCTATCTGACGGGGGTCAGGTATACTTACCGGTACAGCGTGACGATCTCCACCGGCCTTCACGGATCCAACGCCGGCAGGAACGGCCTGGCGTTGGATTGCCTGGTGGACATCGAGGTGGTTTCCAGGTGTCACCTGATGATGCAGGTCGGCTTTGATGAAAGATTTAGCGAGAGATTAAGCATCGTAAAGGAGTTCGATAATTCCCCATGTTTGTCCTACAGATTAGGAATCCACAGATTAAGCGACTCTCCCCCCAGAAGGAACACTCCGTGCAGCGTTTAAAGAGCTTGAGGTGAAAAAAAAAAAGAGTAAATTCTATTAAATTTGTGATCTTGCATGAATTTGCACGACATTCCCAGTCCGAGTCATTCTGGAATGCTGTTTTCCCAGTGAATGTGATCCTCTGTTCAGATGTCACGTTTCCCTGTGTTCTGGGGTCTTGGGGGGCTCATCTGGTGTTTTTGTTTCCCAGGGAGTCGCTGGAGAGAACGCGCCTCAAATTCTCCCTCCGGGGGGGTAAGGTCACAGCCCTCTGTCTCCAGGAAGGGGAGCAGGTGTGGGCCCTCAATATTAAACGGGCTCTACTGAGCATGCTCCAGACATCCCACATGACCGCTGAGCAGGAACTAGAGGAGGAGGTGAGGGTCGATGAGGCCTAAAATCCACCGAAGACTCGCTCAGCTTCATAAATGTGCAGATAGATTCCCGTTGACAGAAGTATTCTCTTCGTCGATGCTGTTAACGCCGTCCTGATGCATCAACAGCTGGATTAACTCACGTGATTTAATGCTCTGACTCAGACAGACGTCTACGGGACGTGCATTAGCAAATACAAGAGGCGGGGGCCTGTCCTGCTGAAGACCAGAGACCTGAAGCGGTGCCAGCAACCCAGGCTGGAAGACTTCTGGCCCCATTCGGTGTCTCTAAGTGACGACGCCGTGAGTGACGCTCTCCTCCATCTTTACTACATTACAGGGAAAGATTTCCATAAAATTTTCCTGAGGATTTTGAGTGTTTGTTCAGATAAATTAGGAGAATATTTGGATGGTTTGCGTTCAGCGACTGTCTCTTATTGGTGCATTTCAGTGTTTTTAGACTGCATACTTAAATAAATGGCTGAATTTAAATTAAACAAGGCAGACTCAGACTGCAACTTCTTGCTTGAAAGTAGTACCTGACAGGCGCGTAGCTTTGACCTTTCAGGGTAGGTCAAAGCTATGCAAAAGCTTTGAACAAAGCTTTGATCTATGGTCAATGCTAATGCATAGCTTTGACTTACCCTGAAAGGTTAAAGCTATGCACTAGCTTTGACCATAAATCAAAGCTATTCACTGGCTTTGAGCATAGATCAAAGCTATGCACTAGCTTTGATCTATGGTCAAAGCTAGTGCATAGCTATGACCTACCCCGAAAGGTCAAAGCTATGCACTAGCTTTGATCATAAATCAAAGCTAGTGCATAGGTAGATCAGAGCAGTTCTTTAATCTATGGTCTTACTCACATTGGCCTTCTCCCTTGTCTTTCTATGTTATCCGGTTCCTGAGTGTACAAAAGTTGAAATTTGACCTTGCCTAGTTTTCTCAAGGTCAAGGTCATGATCTCATTGTCATCCCCTTTGCTGCCCGAGTAATGTCCTTTTTGTTTCATCTTTCTATCTGCAACGGTTGTGAAGATATTTGGTGGACATAAGAACGAACGGACGAACGCTGACAAGTACATTACATCATCGCTTTGAAGTGGGATGTAATTAAAGTATAAATGACCCCACAGGTTTTCATCCAATGCTTGCTGATGAAGGTGATTTGAAATGGTATTTTAGAAAGTTACTAGAAGTCAAAAGAATTAAAAACAACATCGCCATGTTGTGCTGAACTTCTAAAAAGCCAGTCGTGCCCCTGGTGGTCCACCGGACGTGTAGATAGTTCTACTGTTGGGTAAATTCTGTGTCAGTACTTTGGTTCAGGAGTTGATTTGATTCCTGTTTTTATGACACAAGTCAGTGCAGTCGGAGCTGCGCTGTGTTCAAAAACATGGCTCTACGGTCCTCCAAGAGGTCAACTGCACTGAGTCTGTTGTCATGGCAACATGGTCTCGGACTCCTGAGCTGGTGAAGACCCAAACCATGTCATCCCTGGTGCTGCTCAGAGCCCAACCAGGCACTCCATCAGCCAAAGGTCAGGAGTAGAAGTACGGCGTATGAAGTTCTTGTTGGATGCTGACGCCTGATTGGCTCTTCTTTGCGCTCCTTTAGTTCCTCCAGGTGTTTTTCTGCTGACAGATTTGCAGTTTGAGGATGAGGAGCCTGCAAGACCCGGAAAAGACAGCAAGTCAACGCCTCAACAAGCCGCTCAAACTGTCAGGATGTTGTGTGGCCTCGCCTCAGACCCTCAGCTGGTAGGTCTGAACCGGTTCCAGCCGGCTCCGGCTTTAACGGGCGTTATCTGAGGGGAACACTTGTTCCTCTTGACTCACGCCTTCAATGCTGCAGGACTTTAAACGCATCACCACTGTAGGTGTGTTCACGTTGTGCAGCAGGCATTTGGTTCTCATCCGGCAGCTGTGGTGTGTGTTGTGTGTTTGGACTCTGTCTGCTCCAGGTGTCTCAGGAGTTCCTCCAGCTGACCTTCCAGCTGAGAGATCTGACCCTAGATCAGCTCCAGACGCTCTGGCAGGAAACGTCCTTCAAGTGCCGCGACGACTGGTCAGCATTTCCCCCCGATATTAGAGTCTTCCTCGTCTTCATCAGAGTCTGAACACGAGTCAAACATCTCATCACAAAGTTTGTGTTTAAAATAAGACGAGGTGCAGCAGGAATGCTTCTGCTTCATTCTATGGCTCTATGGGACAACTTAGGTCTGCATGCTAAATCTAAAACCATGCATACATATTGGTTAGTGTCAAATAACTTTGCTAGGCAGTACAATCTACTAAAGGCACCGTTAAAGCTCCGCCTTTTCATTTAAATTTGTATAAAAATGGTTATGACACATTTTAGCGTTAGCTTTAGATGCTAAATGGTGGGAATTTGGTTCCATCTGGAGCACCATCTAGCAAGTTTACCCCTTTAGAATTTTTTACCCCTTTACCCCTTTAGAATTTCTAGCTTCATGCTGAGAGATGTGAGATTGCTATAACCTTTAAGTATACTTTTGCAGTTATTCATTTCCATAATGCTATCTGCTACCAGACACCACATGTACAGTATGTACCAGACCTTAGTGTTAATTTTAATGTCTGAACAGGCAGCCGCTGCTGGAGGCTCTACCCGCCTGTGGATCTGAGAGCTGCGTCCTCCTGCTGACCGACCTCCTCAGGAGGAAGGAGGTGGATGAGGAGCAGGCTCACGGTTACCTCACCTCCATGGCGCTCATCCCTCATCCATCAGCACCGATCATCGACTCCATCAATGTAGGAACCTCGTCAGAGTGGTTTCTATCTACCATGCAGCATCTAATCGACAGTCCTGTGTCTCCGTTAGGCCCTGCTGGAGGTCCCGGAGCTGCAGGCTCAGGCGCTCCTATCTGGATCTTCATTAGTCCATCAGTTGTGTCAAAGGTCACAAAGTTCCTGTGCGGAACTTCCTCAAGTTGAGACCTTCATAGAAGCACTTAAGGAGACCCTGAAGGAGGGCTGTGAGGACAGAGAGTCTGTCCAGTCCCATCAAGTAAGTCCAGTGAGTCTGAACATGGTGGTTTGTTGTGCCGATTGGATTATTTTACACAAATAATGGTGAATATTTGTCACCCGACAGCTTTTGTACGCTCTCAAGTCGGTGGGAAACGTTGGTCTGTCTGCTCCGGTCTTCATTCCTCTGCTGAACCACTTCCTGCTCTGCCGGCCAACCGCGGTGGAGATAAGACTCGCCGCCATACACGCGTTCAGACGCTTCCCCTGCTCAGCCGACGTGAGTTGATTGTGAAACTACACTTTAAGTGTGATTTCCAGTGGTGTTGATGGAGGCGTCGTGGAGGTGAAGAGGTGAGCGTTGGGTACTGACAGCAGCTTCCTCCTCCCAGAGGTCCGTGCTGTTGCAGCTGTACCGGACGTCCCAGGAGGATCCCGAGGTCAGGATCGCTGCATACCAGCAGCTCCTGCGCTGCCCCGACCGGAACGTGTTTGAAGTGGTGAAGACGACGCTGAGGAAGGAGACCTCCAGCCAAGGTGGGACTCAAACCAGAGGAAGTTCAGCTGACATTATGGATCGACTCCGGAGCTCCTCCGCTGCTCAGGAAGGGTTTGAACGCTCTGAATCACAGACTTACTGATGGAATCGTTGCTATGCTGATGATCCATTAGTTTATAATCCCAAATATTTACAAAAAAATATATAGAAGTTGTGTAAAAATAATTCTCTTTCGCTATTTTTTAATCAATAATTCTATAGTTGATTAAAAAATAGTGAAAGAGAATTATTTTTACACAACTTTTTTTTTGTAATCAATAATTCTATAGTTCCGCAACCCGACTCCGAATAAGAGGTCGATGATTGATGGATAAATCTATAGTTTCTTTTCTACTGGTGTAAAATCTCTGCATCACTCCTTAAATAAATTATTTGTGCATTATTGTAAATCAAAATATTGACTTTTAACTACAAGATTTAAAAAAATGACCCCCAGTGGCCGTCCTCGACTCCCGGGGGCCCCTCAGGAAAAACAACCACTGTTTTTTTTTTTTTTAGGAATCTTCAGTAGGTCTCCCGACTAACAATAACTAGCTGTGTATGTGTGTGTGTGTGTGTTCCTCATAATGCTAACACATCCTAACCGTCTTTTGCAGCTCCGACTCCTCTGACGGACGTGATGTCATCATGATGTCATCATGTCGACCTGACCTATCGTCTCCTCTGCTCCTCCAGTGGGCTCGTACGTGTGGAGTCACCTGACTCATGTCCTGAGGAGCGAGGACCCCATGAAGCAGGGGCTGGCCGAGTCTCTGCCTGATGACATCATCACCAGAGACTTCGAGGCTGAGTTCCTGAAATACTCCTCCTATTCAGATTACACGGCTTCATCGGGTAAAAAAATTAATTCCATGTGAAAACGATTCGAGTCAGATTCATCCACGACAGAAAAAAACACTGTAAGTTAAAGATTTTCATTTATTTTGTTTGTTTCAGGGTTTGGAGTCACAAATGTGGAAACATCTTTGATTTTCTCTCCTAAATCATTTCTACCGAGATCCACCACGGTCAACCTGACGGTGTATCTCCACGGCAGAGCCCACAACCTCCTGGAAGTGAGCTTTAAACCCTTTTGTTCTCTTTTCGGAACGGTCCAGTAGAACCTGACATCCGTTCTTTGTGTTCTCTGACTCAGCTGGACCTTCACGTGGAAAACGCTGAACCGCTGCTGAGGAAGTTCTTCGGTCATCAGACCCACGACTCGGATGGAGCGTCTGGAGACAGCTGGAGGACGAGGAGAGCAGATGAAGCCTACGATGGAGGAAAACATGGCTGTTCATCCCCCGCAGGCGGCTTTCTGGAGCGGGCCAGGGCCATGGTGAGGTCACTGGAACCGCCTGCAGACCGCCGGCGCTGCTGGGCCAGTGCATTATGGGATTAGATGTAACAGCAGGTTTAGCATGTAAGCTTATTCATGTGGAATAAGACCAGACAGAACCCAACGTTACTGTACAACAGGTGGTACAACAGCAATTTACACCGCATTTGAAATTTAAGACTATGGGTCAATAATATTCTGAACATTTTAAAGCCCAAGCATGCAAATAAAATCCCCTCTAAATGATGAAGAATTTAAATAGACCCACACATTTAATTTTCTTTTATTTATGAAAGTGTAAATTGATTAATTGTAATAGTTCTAACTTTCATGAGCAGAAAGAGTATAAAGATAGAAAGAGTAAATCAAATACAGCGGTACCTCTACTTACGAACGTCTCTACGTACCAAATGTTCTACTTACAAACGTCTCAACAGGAACATATCGCCTCTAGTTACGAAAGAAATTTTGAGTTACGAAAGGTAAAAATACAGTATGGGCTGATACTCGCAGCTCCCACAGGTTCCTGAACGCAACATTCTAATAGCTGCTCTGCCATTGGCTATTACCTAGCATCCTGGCATCCCATTGGCTAAGAGGGACCTCTGTGTGGCGCTAGATAGGTGTCTCTGCAGCGTCCTCGTCATTCGGCCCTCGACCCATGAGGTGTTCTGATAGTTTTACGTAAATATATTAACTTTTAGAGTATTCACTATGGACCCCAAGAAAGTGACGGAGAAAAGAGGAAAAGAAAAGACGAAGAAAAGAGTTTTTTTGTCCGTACAAACAAAACAAGAGATAATAGAAAAGCATGAAAAAGGGATGCGTTTGGTTGATCTCTCCAAAGAATATGTCCGTAATGCATCTACAATCACCACGTTATTAAAACTAAAGGAAGTTTAAGGAGTTTAAGGCATGGCGTGGGTGGTTGGAGAAGTTCAGAAGGAGGACTGGAATTCACTCTGTTGTTCATGGTGAGGCAGGAGCGCATGAACCAAAGAGGGCAAAAAACAATGAGGACAGCAGTTAAAAGGTTAATGACCAGCATTATTATTCTTTATTCTTTGTGTTTTTATGCTTTATAAAACATTTATGTCTGAATCTCGGGGGGGGGTTGGAACGGATTAGGGCGTTTGCATGGAAAACGAGTCTACTTACGAAATTTTCTACTTACGAAATTTCTTCCAGAACCAATTAATTAAATTACTTAATTAAATTACTTAATTAAGTAGAGGTGCCACTGGACTAGATTTAATTAAGAGGTAGAAGTTTATTTACAATAAGAAGTGGTGCATTTAATTTAATTTAATTTAATTTAATGTAATGCAATTTGACTTGACTTTATTTGCTTTGATTTGATTTGATTTCATTTTATTTGATTCAATTTGATTCGATTTTGTTCGATTTACTTTGATTTGATTGAATAAAATTAATCTTAATTTAATTTAATTTAGTTTAGGACATCTGAGTGTCATATCTGTGTTTTCCAGCTCTTTGGGTCCAGGAGGCCGGAGGGGAACCGGTTCCGGTGTCGGGTCGGTGTGAAGGTGTTTGGCAGCGAGCTGAGCGTCTTTTCCTGTGACGACGTCTCCGATCGGTTCGGCCGGTTATCTCTGAGCGCGGCGGGACTGGTGGTCAAACTGCTGAAGGTACGCTGGAGGTTCTCTTGTTCTAACATCACTTCAGCCTGACTCCTCCATCCAATCCTCTCTCAGGGTCAGGAGGTCCAGCTGAACCAGCGGGCCGTTCTCCTGACGGACCAGCTGGTCCTGCCCTCTCTGTCCGGTTTGCCCTTAAAGCTGGGCGTCAACCTGACGTCGCTGCTGTCGCTGCGTCTCAAAGGCGACGTCGACTACCGGGACGCTTCTCACTTCTCCCTGGCTGGATTCATCAAACCCGCGTAGGTGATCTTCATCACGTCCAGACGCTGCTCATTCACCTGCTAACTCTCCGGGTCTGTCTTCTCAGTGCCCACATGGGGCTTTCTGCCCGGATGGGCGTGGACGGGGCTGTGGGTCGGGCGGCGGTGGACTGGGTCTCCCAGCTGAGGAGCTCCACCAGCCTGGATGGAAGCCTCCAGCTCCAGGAGGGACGGGACGTAAAGATCACGCTCAACACGCCAGAGGACGTGATGGACATCTTCTCTCTCAGGTCAGCATGAGAGGCATCCCTGCACAAAATCACTTCAAAATCTGTTCAGAACGCTGCATCCGGATCACTGAAGTCCTTCTGGTTCTCCGTTCTCCAGCTCCAGAGTGTTCCATCTCACTGGAGACCACAGAGAGGAGATAAAGGGTCCGAAGAGCCGAGTCCAGAAGACCTCCTGCACCCCGAAGACGTGTAGGTCCTCAAACGCTGGTTTGTCACGATCCGGTAGATTCTTCACCACCTCACTGCTTTCTGCGTCCTTCACAGGGTCCAAGATGGTGGGATGGCAGCTGTGCTCCAACGCCTCCTACCCTTTATTTGCCGCTGGAGCTTCACTTCCCCCCCCGGGACCTGCCCACCTGTCCCTCAGGCTGCTGAAGCTGGACAGAGGTCTTCATCGCTACCTGCTGGAGGCGGCTTACTCCATGATCGCTCAGGTGCAGGGGGTTAAAGGTGGAGTCAATCTGAAGGAGCTGATCTTCATGAGATCTGAAGATGATTTCCTGCGGTGTGTTTTTTTTGTAGAGCGGTTCCTGGCTCCCCAGAGAGGCCTCCATCCACCTCCTCCTCGCCACGCCTCAGTCGTCCGTCCCCAGGGACGCGTCTCTGGACCTGGTCCTCCGCCCTCGCCGGCTGCTGCTGAGGCTTCACCATCCGCTGAAAACCATCCACCTGCAAGGTGCAGCAAACACACACACACACACACACACACACACACACACACACACCGACGCCGGCTGGGGCTAAACGCTGAAACGCCGTATCGTCGTCAGGGCAACTGGACCGAGACAGGACCGCCACGTCGGGGAAGCTGGAGCTGCTGATGGATGGAGTCCGGTACTTCATCCTGGGTCTGGTGGACGCTCAGAACCTCCCGTCGGAGCAGAGAACTCGCTACCACCTCGAGTCCAAACTGGCCGCAGACGCACCTCCCATGATCCTCTCTGCTAACGTCACCCGTGGATTGGGCGGGAAGGCCGGCTTCTCAGCCACCATGAGGAATGTGTTCAGAAAAACCGCTTCGCTATCAGGTACCCGACCGGCGCGATGGGCTTCCATCACCGAGAAGATCACGTTATTTTACTCCGATTGATGAAACTGTCCCACGCCAGTGGTTCTGGAGCGCCGCCGCGACGGCGCCACCAGCCGGTACTCTCTGGAGGCGGAGCTTCTGCTCCCTGGAGCAATCGGCATCAGGATGCTGGGGCTGATGGAGCAGAAGGCCTCGCTGTGGAGCTCCATGCTGAGGCTCAAGTATGGCGTTGGAGGTGAAACGATGATGACCTGATGAAACTCTTCTTCTCCCTCCACCTGTAAATTCCTCATCAGTCTCCCCTGACCCTTGACCTCTGCGCAGGTGACGCCCGGCACCTTCGTCAGGAATGCTCCACGTCCCAGAGTCTGAGGAGCGAGAGGCTCTCCAACCTCACCTACGTCACGAGAGGCGATCACGAGTTCTTCTGCTCCAACACGGCCGCCGTCAACCACAAGGTAGCAGCGGCGTCGCTAACGTCGTCCGATTACGGCGTCTGAGACCGGATGTTGTGGGTTTTTTTTTTGATGGTTTCTATCTGCAGATCCATCTCCGGCACGAGGAAAGCCCCCGCCACACCAAAACATCCCTGGACGTGAGTTACGGCAAACACTGGGATGAGATCAACAACAAACGGACCGTCTTCCTGAGCCAGTCCTTCAAAAACCAGTCAGCACAGAACCACAGCAGCTACAGGCTGGAGGTACCAGGGGTCAAATGTCATGTTAGCCTAGCCTATCCTAGCCTATGTCATAGTAATGATTCCGTTATTCTCTGCTTCTCTGGGTGGTCAAACTCGATCCAATCCATTTTATTTCCATAACACAATTTAAGTGAATTTCCAAAGTGATCCACAGTCAATAAATAAAAAAGAAACACAACAGATGCACCATAAAACCGTGAACATAATGCAGTTAAATAAAATATCAAATAAAAATCCAAGAAAATAAGTTAAAATAAGTTAAAAGCGGAAATAAAATCAGATAAAAATAATTTGAATAATGTGAAATAATATCCACAATCAACGTTCTAGATCGCATGTATCAGATGTGGCCCGCAAGAGCATGAAAGGTGTCTGAAAATAAATAGGTCAAAAGTGTGCTTTGACCAAAACTACATTTCCCACAATGCATTAATTAAACCCATTTTAACATTAAGAAAAATGTTATTAAAGGATTTATGTTATAACGGGGAAACAAACAAACATTTTGTCATGTTTGTAACTTGAATACGGCTGAATAGGGCCAGATGTAACTAATAAATGTAACTAAATGTAACTCAATGTAATGTAACTAAATGTAACTACTCCTTAATGTAACTAATAAATGTAACTAAATGTAACTCAATGTAATGTAACTAAATGTAACTACTCCTTAATGTAACTAATAAATGTAACTAAATGTAACTCAATGTAATGTAACTAAATGTAACTACTCCTTAATGTAACTAATAAATGTAACTAAATGTAACTCAATGTAATGTAACTAAATGTAACTACTCCTTAATGTAACTAATAAATGTAACTAAATGTAACTCAATGTAATGTAACTAAATGTAACTACTCCTTAATGTAACTAATAAATGTAACTAAATGTAACTCAATGTAATGTAACTAAATGTAACTACTCCTTAATGTAACTAATAAATGTAACTAAATGTAACTCAATGTAATGTAACTAAATGTAACTACTCCTTAATGTTAAATAACTCTGAATTTCTGACTTATTCTAGTTCCAAACATTACAGTTAGACAGAAAAAACATGTTTGTTTGTTTCTCTGTTCTAACATAAATCCTTTTCATTTGTCAGGTTATTAAACCCACAGAACTCCATCAATCAAGGATCAAACTATCAATCAATAAAGAAAACTAACATCAAACACAAGTTAGGACGTTAACTTTGTTCACAACGTTTTTGTTAAAGTTAAAATGGACTGAATTACTGCATTGTGGGAAATGTAGTACACCTTTGTCCTATTTATTTTTAGACACTCCTCCTTAGACCTTACTCCTTAGACCTTTTATTCTCTTGCGGGCCATATCACATAATGTTGAGGGCCACATTTGGCCCCCGGGCCATGAGTTTGACACATAGAACTCTTTCCCCACTGTGACGCCTTTCTGGTTCCAGTTCCATCTCCAGGTACCAGAGAGGAATCTGAACTACAGGACTCAGCTCCTTCACTCTCACCTGCGACAGGTGGGCTCTGAGAGCAGCACCCACCTGAAGATCAACTACAACAGCCTGACGCCGCTGGTGGCTGGGCTGCGCTGGAAGAGCCCCCCCGGAGACGACCTGGGGGGGAAATGGGAAGGTGAGCGGAGCTGCGGCAGCCAATCACACGAGGTCTCCTCCCGCCGCTCAGCGCCGCCGCTCTGATGTCACTTCCAGGTGCGTTCAACCTGGACGCGCCGTGGCTGAACGTCCGCCGCCTCCTCCTGGAGGGGTTCTACCGGGGCCGGGGGGGCGAGACGGAGGCGCGCCTGAAGCTGCACACCCCAACTGTTACCTACATCCAGGTGAGGAGAGGGGAGGTTCCTCCATCTCATCTCCACGGTAACGTATCTGTGAGATGCTCTCCTCCTGTTTCCCCCCAGGCTGGAGGCTGGGTCGTCATGGCGACACAGAGCGTGAAGGTCTCCACCTCCCTGGTCTCCTTGTGGACTCCCCCCATCTCCCTGGAGGCGTCCGCTTCCGGCCATGCCCTGCAGGTGGCGTCCTCCTGCGGCGAGCACAACGTCAGCCTGGACGCCGCCCTGAGCGCCGCCGACAAGGTGGGTCTAGCCCCACCTCCAGAGTGGGCGTGGTCACATTTAAGTGAGGATACTCCGTCACGCTCGCGACGTCTGTCAGGTGTTAAAGAAGAGGCGGGCGGCGCTGAGGGTCGTCCACCTGAACGCCGGGGCCCCGCCCACCGAGCTGCACCTGGAGGGCGTGGTAGAGGAGCTGAGGAGGGACAAAAAGGTGTTCCAGAAGACGGCGGCGCTGCAGCTCAGGTGTGATTGGCCCCTCCAGGTGTTCCCTCAGACGCTCCGTCTGCGGGGGACCTTCACCGTCAACCTCCCCCAGCGCCTCTACATCCTGGAGTCCAGAGCTGGTTTCCACGGCGACGGAGAGGCCGTCCACACCCTGACCTTGGGCTACCGACCGCGGAGCCCTTTCGTTTGCTCCGCGCTGACTCATCCCTTCAGCGCCGACGTCATCCCGTCAGACTCGGAGGTCTGTGTGGGCGTGGCCAGCGACCAGGTAAACCCGACAGGTGAACTGAAGCTCACGGACTCCACGCACGCCGTCTCATCTGTGTCTGTTTCAGACGCAGAAGGACTTGGAGGGGAGGTTACGCATCGATGGCGAGGACAGGCTGACCCTCATTGGACAAGTCCTGTTTAACCCTTTACGCTCAGAACGCCGGGAGGTCCAAGTTAAAGCCAACTTCAGCCATCAGCTCCAGGTAAGTCACACGGGTCAAACTCAAATGTGGCCCCCAACATCATTTTATGTGGCCCGCGAGAGCATTAAAGGTCTTTTAAAATAAGTAGGTCAAAAGTGTACTACATTTCCCACAATGCAGTAATTCAGCTCATTTTAACTGGTTTTGAACAAAGTTAATGTCCGAACTTGTTTGTAACTTGAAGTAATAAATTAACATTCAGGAGTAGTTACATTTATGTTACATTACATTTAGTTACATTTATGTTACATTACATTTAGTTACATTTATGTTACATTACATTTAGTTACATTTATGTTACATTACATTTAGTTACATTTATGTTACATTACATTTAGTTACATTTATGTTACATTTAGTTACATTTATGTTACATTACATTTAGTTACATTTATGTTACATTACATTTAGTTACATTTATGTTACATTACATTTAGTTACATTTATGTTACATTTCGTTACATTTATGTTACATTACATTTAGTTACATTTATGTTACATGGACTTTGATGAAGTGATGCAGAGCATACCTAGAAGTGAGAGAGTTGTCATCGGTGCAGACTTCAATGGACATGTTGGTGCAGGTAACAGAGGTGATGAGGAAGTGATGGGCAGGTTTGGTATCCAGGAGAGGAACGCAGAAGGACAGATGGTAGTTGACTTTGCAAAAAGGATGGAAATGGCTGTAGTGAATACTTTCTTCCAGAAGAGGCAGGAACATAGGGTGACCTATAAGAGTGGTGGTAGGAGCACACAGGTAGACTACATCTTGTGTAGACGATGTAACCTGAAGGAGATCAGTGACTGCAAAGTAGTGGTAGGTGAGAGTGTAGCCAAACAGCATAGAATGGTGGTGTGTAGGATGACTCTGGTGGTGAGGAAGATGAAGAGGACAAAGACAGAGCAGAAGACGAAATGGTGGAAGCTAAAAAAGGAAGAGTGTTGCATGACCTTTAGGAAGGAGTTAAGACAGGCTCTGGGTGGTCAGGAGGTGCTTCCAGATGACTGGACAACTACAGCTAATGTGATCAGGGAGACAGGTAGGAGAGTATTTGGTGTGTCATCTGGAAGGAAAGTAGATAAGGAGACTTGGTGGTGGAATGAGGAGGTACAGGAGTGTATACAAAGAAAGAGGTTAGCTAAGAAGAAGTGGGACACTGAGAGGACTGAGGAGAGTAGACAGGAGTACAGGGAGATACAGCGTAAGGTGAAGGTAGAGGTAGCAAAGGCCAAACAAGAAGCTTATGATGACTTGTATGCTAGGTTGGACAGTAAGGAGGGAGAGACTGATCTATACAGGCTGGCAAGACAGAGAGATAGAGATGGGAAGGACGTGCGGCAGGTTAGGGTGATTAAGGATAGGGATGGAAGTCTATTGACAGGTGCCAGCAGTGTGATGGGAAGATGGAAAGAGTACTTTGAGGAGTTGATGAACGTGGAAAATGAGAGAGAACAAAGACTAGAAGAGGTGACTGTTGTGGACCAGGATGTAGCAAAGATTAGCCAGGATGAAGTGAGGAGAGCACTGAAGAGGATGAAGAGTGGAAAGGCAGTCGGTCCTGATGATATACCTGTAGAGGTTTGGAAGTGTCTAGGAGAGGTGGCAGTAGAGTTTCTGACTGGGTTGTTCAACAGGATCTTAGATAGTGAGAAGATGCCTGAGGAGTGGAGGAGAAGTGTGCTGGTGCCCATTTTTAAGAACAAGGGAGATGTGCAGAGTTGTGGCAACTACAGAGGAATAAAGCTGATGAGCCATACAATGAAGTTATGGGAAAGAGTAGTGGAAGCTAGACTAAGGGCAGAAGTGAGCATTTGTGAGCAGCAGTATGGTTTCATGCCAAAAAAAGAGTACTACAGATGCAGTATTTGCTTTGAGGATGTTGATAGAGAAGTACAGAGAAGGCCAGAGGGAGCTGCATTGTGTTTTTGTAGATCTGGAGAAAGCTTATGACAGGGTGCCCAGAGAGGAACTGTGGTATTGTATGAGGAAGTCTGGAGTGTCAGAGAAGTATGTTAGAACGGTGCAGGACATGTATGAGGACTGTAAGACAGTGGTGAGGTGTGCTGTAGGTGTGACAGAGGAGTTCAAGGTGGAGGTGGGACTGCATCAGGGATCAGCTCTGAGCCCCTTCTTGTTCGCTATGGTGATGGACAGGCTGACAGATGAGGTTAGACAGGAATCTCCATGGACTATGATGTTTGCAGATGACATTGTGATCTGCAGTGAGAGCAGGGAAGAGGTGGAGGAGAAGTTAGAGAGGTGGAGGTTTGTCCTGGAAAGGAGAGGGATGAAGGTTAGCCGCAGTAAGACAGAGTACATGTGTGTGAATGAGAGGGACCAAAGTGGAAGAGTGAGGTTACAGGGAGAAGAGATCAAGAAGGTGGAGGATTTTAAGTACTTAGGGTCAACAGTCCAGAGCAATGGAGAGTGGGGAAAAGAGGTGAAGAAGCGTGTCCAGGCAGGATGGAATGGGTGGAGAAAAGTGTCAGGTGTGATGTGTGATAGAAGAGTTTCAGCTAAAATGAAAGGAAAGGTGTACAAAACTGTGGTGAGACCAGCGATGTTGTTTGGTCTAGAGACAGTGTCACTGAGGAAAAGACAGGAGGCAGAGCTGGAGGTAGCAGAGATGAAGATGCTGAGGTTCTCTCTGGGAGTGACCAGGAAGGATAGGATCAGGAATGAGTACATCAGAGGGACAGCACATGTTAGAGGTTTTGGAGATAAAGTCAGAGAGGCCAGACTGAGATGGTTTGGACATGTCCAGAGGAGAGATAGTGAATATATTGGTAGAAGGATGCTGAGTTTTTAACTGCCAGGCAGGAGGCCTAGAGGAAGACCAAAGAGGAGGTTTATGGATGTAGTGAAAGAGGACATGAAGGTAGTTGGTGTGAGAGAAGAGGATGCAAAGGACAGGGTTAGATGGAGGCGGTTGATTCACTGTGGCGACCCCTGAAGGGAAAAGCCAAAAGGAAAAGAAGAAAGAAGAAGAAGTTACATTTATGTTACATTACATTTAGTTACATTTATGTTGCATTACATTTAGTTACATTTATGTTACATTACATTTAGTTACATTTATGTTACATTACATTTAGTTACATTTATGTTACATTTAGTTACATTTATGTTACATTACATTTAGTTACATTTATGTTACATTTAGTTACATTTATGTTACATTACATTTAGTTACATTTGTTACATTACATTTAGTTACATTTATGTTACATTACATTTAGTTACATTTATGTTACATTACATTTAGTTACATTTGTTACATTACATTTAGTTACATTTATGTTACATTTAGTTACATTTATGTTACATTTAGTTACATTTATGTTACATTTAGTTACATTTGTTACATTACATTTAGTTACATTTATGTTACATTACATTTAGTTACATTTATGTTACATTACATTTAGTTACATTTATGTTACATTACATTTAGTTACATTTATGTTACATTACATTTAGTTACATTTGTTACATTACATTTAGTTACATTTATGTTACATTACATTTAGTTACATTTATGTTACATTTAGTTACATTTATGTTACATTTAGTTACATTTATGTTACATTTAGTTACATTTATGTTACATTACATTTAGTTACATTTATGTTACATTACATTTAGTTACATTTATGTTACATTACATTTAGTTACATTTATGTTACGTTACATTTAGTTACATTTATGTTACATTTAGTTACATTTATGTTACATTTAGTTACATTTGTTACATTACATTTAGTTACATTTATGTTACATTACATTTAGTTACATTTATGTTACATTACATTTAGTTACATTTATGTTACATTACATTTAGTTACATTTATGTTACATTTAGTTACATTTATGTTACATTTAGTTACATTTATGTTACATTTAGTTACATTTATGTTACATTACATTTAGTTACATTTATGTTACATTTAGTTACATTTATGTTACATTTAGTTACATTTATGTTACATTACATTTAGTTACATTTATGTTACATTTAGTTACATTTATGTTACATTACATTTAGTTACATTTATGTTACATTACATTTAGTTACATTTGTGTTACATTTAGTTACATTTATGTTACATTACATTTAGTTACATTTATGTTACATTTAGTTACATTTATGTTACATTACATTTAGTTACATTTATGTTACATTACATTTAGTTACATTTATGTTACATTACATTTAGTTACATTTGTGTTACATGACATTTAGTTACATTTAGTTACATTTATTATTTACTAGAGTTATCTAGAGTGTTTATTTTGTCCATTATTTCACGTTATTTCAATTTATTTTACCTGATTTTATTTCTGCTTTTAACTTATTTTATTGGATTTTTATTTGATATTTTATTGAATTGGATCATGTTCTGTGCAACCATAGTGTTTATAACTTGAATAATTAATAAATTCAGATTTATTTTAACATTAAGGAGTAGTTCCTTTTATGTTATGTTACATTGAGTTACATTGAGTTACATTTAGTTACATTTATTAGTTACATCTGGCCCTTTGAGGACAGTCGTGATGCTGATGTGGCCCCCAGTGGAAATGAGTTTGCTAAATAACACTTTCTATTAGTCTTATTGACACATTTTCCACCCGTTTGAATATTAACGGAGCAGAAAAAAATCAAACTTGTGATGGTTTTTCTGTTTTTTTCTTTTCCAGCTGAAGCTGCCGTCCTCTGCTGTCCTGGAAGGAAGCGTCTGTTGGGAGCATAAAGACGCCACCAGCTTCCGTTATCGGGCTGCAGGGAGACTAAAAGTAGAACGTAAGGAGTGTGAAGTGAGTAATCCCGTCTGCGTTTGATTCTTGATTCGTTTGTGTTACGTTCCTGCTGCTAAGGTGTGTTTTTTTTTTCCAGCTCGCAGCACGTCTGAACGCCTCGTCAGGAAGAGTCGACCTTTATTCCAAACTCAGTCATCCCTTCAAAGCCAGGATTCCAAAAACGCTGGAGGTGGGAGGGCTTAAATTATTCATTCCAATCTGTTCCTGAACGAGCTTCAGATTACGACGCCGTCAGCTGCTTCATAATTTATCTGTTTTTACGTTTTAAGGTCAAGGCGACTGCAGGTATTTCCTCAGAGGGGGGCGGGGGCAGCAGCCTGGTGCAGGTGAGGGCTGATGGGAAGGACAGGGTGAGACTGGACGCCTGGATGTGCCACGCCCCCCAGGGGGGGGACCGATCCCTGGAGCTGAGGGTCAACGTGTCCCAGAGTCTACTTCCTGTCGCCAGTGACCTCTGTGTGGGCGTGGCTGCAGACGTGACCTCAGACAGGTGTGTGTGTGTCCACCTCACACAGGTGTGTGTGTAACGTATAACGTTTCTTTCTGATGGACTCGTCCTCTTGCACCCCCCCCAGCGTTTCTCTCCGGGGCTCCTACACCCAGGGGGGCGGGGCTCTGCTGGCCCAGGTGGGGGGCTCTCTGAGACACACCCCAGGCCTCCAGCTGATGGCGTCTGGGGACCTGAGGCGCTCTGGGGACCACGTCACCGTCTTACCCCCCCTGCTGGGGGTGGATGTGACCCTGGGGCAGAGCGACGGGCTCGTTGAGGGTAACGGATTGTTTACAGATAAATAACGACTGTGTGACATCACTTCCTGAGTGGGCGTGGCCATCCTGACGTCATGTCCTCCCACCAGGACAGATCAGGCTCAGGGGGGCGGAGGTCTCGTACCGGGCGGAGCTCCGACATCACAGAGACCCTCCGGAGTCTTTGGATGGAGAAGACGAGGAGGGCGGGACTAAGCACTCCATCGTGGCTCGTGATTGGCTGTGTGTTTGGGTGGATGAGGAGCATTTCTGCGTGAACCTGAGCCGCAGGCTGGGCGACTGGGGGAGAGTTGAGGTCCACACTGGACTATCTCACACCTCACACCTGCTCAGAGCCACAGGTGATCAATACTCTACATTAATTATCATCCGATCAATCGGGTCTTTCAGCTGATTGGTGCTCTGGATGCAGATTTTCCCCCCAGCAGTGACGCCCAGGTGAGGTGGCTTCAGGATGGGGGTCGACTGTCGGTGCTGCTGGAGCTGCAGGCTGGACCAGAGCACCTGAAAGCAGAGATCGACGGGGGCCGGTCGGACCGGGGGGGTCCAGGATGGGAGTCTGACTTCAGGCTGCAGCATCGCCTCAAGTCCCTGAAGAAGAGGGGCGTAGCGGGTTCCATCGAAGCCAGAACACACTACCAGGTACGGGACGGTCTGCAGGGTCCGCTTTGGTTCTGATGGAGCGACGAAAAACATTTGAAGTACTTCCTGTGTTTTTTTAAGTACTTCCTGTGTTTTTAAGTACTTCCTGTGTTTTTTTAAGTACTTCCTGTGTTTTTAAGTACTTCCTGTGTTTTTTTAAGTACTTCCTGTGTTTTTTAAGTTCTTCCTGTGTTTTTTTAAGTACTTCCTGTGTTTTTAAGTACTTCCTGTGTTTTTTAAGTACTTCCTGTGTTTTTAAGTACTTCCTGTGTTTTTTAAGTACTTCCTGTGTTTTTTTAAGTACTTCCTGTGTTTTTTTAAGTACTTCCTGTGTTTTTTTAAGTACTTCCTGTGTTTTTAAGTACTTCCTGTGTTTTTTAAGTACTTCCTGTGTTTTTTTAAGTACTTCCTGTGTTTTTTAAGTACTTCCTGTGTTTTTAAGTACTTCCTGTGTTTTTAAAGCACTTCCTGTGTTTTTGCCAGACGGAAACAGACGGACTGAACGCTGGTGTGGTTCTTCATGTGGACGACAGGAGACTGTGTGATGTACTCTTTCATGTCAGATCAAAAAACAGCTCCTTTACGTTGGAGGTGTCGCTATGGCAACAGACGAAGCTGCTCCAGGGACTCGTGCCCACCTCCTTTCAGGTTTCTGGCTCTGTTGGTCCAACACTATACCCTTAGTCAGTTTGTGTTTGTAGAGGATTGTTCAGTCTTTAGTACATTTACGGTTCAAACAAACATCACTGATCAGTAAATGTATTTTTCTGTTAGATAAAGTCCAATAAAAAGAATATATAAATACAGAGGGACCAGATATTGATCCCTGAGGGACACCGTGCTAAACTATGAAGTCACATGACCTAAATGAAGGGAATAGCACTCTGGATAATGGGTTAGCATCATCAGTGGTGATGTTTTCTTAGCTCTTCTAACTCGTCCTGACTATTTCTAGTCGTCATGCTAAACCACATGTGTCAAACTCAAAGGGATAAAACGTCAGAGTGTCTATAAATAAATAGGACTAAAGTGTGCTTTTAGCAAAAACTACATTTCCCACAATGCAGTAATTAAGGCTATTGTACTTTACTGTAAAAACAAGCTAACCGGAGGTCGTGTTTTCACAGATGAACTGCACAGGGGACGCCACTGCTGATGGGCTCCATGCCCGTTGCTATGGAAACGTGACAGGTCGCCCTGCAGAGGTAAGGGACTTACTTAAATGTGAAACCTTTTTAAAAATGTCATAAAGTCACGTGGAGGCTCTTTTTTTATTTCTGTACGTTCATGTTAAATATATATCAATAATTTATTATTCCTGAATAAACATCCAAATATTCTTTTGTTTCCTTGTTTTTCAAAAATAAAATTGTTTTTTCAGTGACTATTTGAATATTTTTCCCGCCGTCAGACCTCAGCCAACGTCTCCATCACGCGGTCCGACTGCTCCTCGCGTCTCAGGAGCGTTGTGATGGTGGGAAGGGGGCAGAAAGCCAGCCTCCACCTGCGTTCCACCTGTCTCCCCCACCTCCGTCTGGAAGCGTCTGTGGAACACTCCATCATCGCCGTGGAGACGCTGGGGCTTCCACCCCACGCAGCAATAACCCTCAGCGTTTCCACGTCGCGTCCAGCGCATGTGGAGGGGGCCCTGGAGGTGGGACCCTGTTACTTTGGGGGTAATTTGGGGGAAACCCGGCAGGTGGAAGAGGACCAATCGCTTTACAGCGTGAATCTGACCAGCTACTGCCCCCCACTACCGGTGAGAACCTGAGGAACCTGAGGGCACCAGTAGATTCAGCTCCAGTTCATTTACCTCCATATCTGTCTTGCAGACGGCGTCCCTGTCCCTTCGGGGCCTCCTCTCAGTGGCCCCCCAACGACTCAACCTGACCTCCTCTCTGAGGGCCGAGGACCAGCTCGTCTCCCTGGACCTGAGCCGCTCCACCGGGCCCCAGCGCTTCTCGGGGACCATCCAGAACTCCTTCCTGGGGTGGAGAAGACGAGGTCTGCCCCAGGTGATCACCATCGAGGCCACGACTCCCAGGGGTCCCAAACAGGCTGGGGCAATATTCGTCAAAGCCGGGACGTGTTCGGTTAGAACCAATAGTTTCATGCAAACCAAAGACGGGATGAAGTGGGTCTGGGCTCTGGAGTCCAGGTGCCCCCCACTGAAGGTAGGGGTTTTATTTGATTTCATAAAAATGTGAAATGAACCTTTACAAACCTCTTTAAAACATGTTTGTTGAATCTCTTCTAGGCTCGTGTGAACGGCTCGGTGTGGACCGACCCCCGGGGCATCTGGACCGCCACGCTGGACACCGACCTGGAGGGCCGGACGGGCTCCCTGAGGCTGAACGCGAGGCCCCCCCCAGAGCTGAGCGTGGACGCCGAGCTCCGTCACGACCTCCCCACCCTCAGAGATCTACCCCAACGCGTCCGACTGAGGGTCACCGGCAGGGCAGCAAAGCAAAGATATGACGCGGGGGCCCTCATTCAGGTGGAGGGGTGCGTGGTGGGAGCCAGCGGGGGCGTGATGTCACAGGGAGGCCTGCAGGGGGCGCTGCAGTACCACAACAACTGTACAGTGATTCAGGTAGAGGGGGCAGATGGTTTCATCCCACCCCCTCCACTAGAACAGCATCATGTGGGATCCTGTCTGCAGGAGTGGGGGGGTCCAGACCGGATGCTGGCCTCCGGCGCGTTGGTTGTCTCCCCAGTGCTGACTGAGGCTCAGGTCTCCATGGCGATAGATGATAGAGAGTTACAGACGGCGCTGGCTCTGAAGAAAACCAAGGTGTTTCAGATTTTACACATTTTAATCATCTTTATTTTTGTTTTATCTCCTATTGAGACATGGGGGGGGGGGTTGGGTTAGGGTTGGGGTGCTCCAGGTATGTTAACTCACTTGTATTGTTTGACAGGATAAACACGAAGCGTCTCTTCACCTGAACCACTCTGTGCCCCTGTTGGAGACGCTGGGTCTGCCCAACGAAGCTGCAGTCACTATGAATTCTGGGAGTCACGACAACGGCTCCGTCGACTTCCTGTTGGACTGCAGCGCAGGAAATCAGACGGTAGGAGGAATCGGCGGTTCGATTCCCGCCCAAAAGCGGGCAGTCATATGATACCGTTACGCACATTCTATTGGCTGACGGCATCAGGAAGTGTTCTACGTTCTGTGAGTCTCTGACTTCCGTGGGACACAAAAGTGTTTTAAAGGTAATACAGATAGAAGGTGGTTTAATATCAGTATGGGGAGGGTTCATAAACGTTTAAATTACCGTAAATAATAAGATAAATAGTTTATCGCTATATCGCGGAATTCTTTATTTGCGTGTGGTTCCTGGAACGCATTAACTGCCAGGAACGAGGGATTACTGTATACATATATATACATACATATATATATATATATATATATATAGACATATCCGAGTGTTTATTCTTAATTTCCCCTCGGGGATCATAATAGTATATAAAATTTTAAAAACCCTGTACAGACAGCGTTAACCATCAAACACAAATAATCGAACACAAACGAGGCGTCTAATCCAGTTTCATTAGAAACCAAACGGTGCGCCGCAGGTCCATAACTCCTGCAGCTTCACATATCTTCACAGATGGTTCAGGAAGTGACGGTGACGAGGACGTCTGGAGCCGTCGGAGTAACGGCCGGTTTCGTTCACACACTGAACCCCTTGAAGGAACTTGGGGTCCCTGCAAACAGCAGCATCCAGGTTGTCAAGAGACTCACCCGATCAATCAGCCGGTGTATTTAAGATGTTTCTGAGCAGGTTGTGTGTGCAGGTGGAGCTCGGTTCCCTGGACGGGACGGCTTTGACCCTCCGTCTGCAGTCTGGAGGTCAGCAGGTGGGAATGAACCTCCAAACAAAATGTTTTCCAAGGGTGAAGGAGATGAGAGGAACCATGTGGAACGGCTGGTCTTGGCTGCAGCACAGAGGAGTTCCTCGTAATCTGGAGGTAATATAAGGAGCCGATGGGCTTTTTTTGCTTTTACATTCTGTTCTCTGCGCTTTGAAGAACGTTTTTATTTTATTTCTTGAGGGTCTGTGCTCCGTCCAGGGAGTCTGGTCTCAGTTTCAGTCCCGGGTTCGCCTCGCGGTCGACGGACACCGGTTGATGGCGTCGGGCCTGAACGTCAGCGAGGCTGCAGGATGTCTGAAGCTACTCGTCTCCTACCCCCCACCCGCCTCCGATCGCACCGGGACGCGTCCCATTCTGGACGCGACCCTCGCCTCTCGGTTCAGAGGTGTGAACATCGAACATTTCTGTGGTTTTAGAAGAGAATGAAGAGAATGTGGGCTTTTTTTTTTCAGGTCCTCTGCGGAGCGTCTCAGTCGACCTTCAGGGTCCAGACTGGGGGGTCCAGGCCATCGGGGACTTGGAGGGAACAGGGGGGTCCAGGGAGTCCAAGATCACACTAAAACACACCCGGCGTGGTCATACTAGCCCCACCCTACAGGTGAGCATCTAGATTCAAACATAGGATGATGCTGCTCTCCTGTGACCTCTGTGACCTCTGGTGCAGGTGGAGGCCTGGGGGAGACTTACCCAGTCACAGCTCAGGTGCTCCATCGCTGTGAACCCTGAGCTCAGCTCCTCCCTGGCGCTCATCCTCCAGGGGCGTCGTCTTCCTCACAGGTAGACACACAGAATGATTGGATCGTCATGGTAACGACACACACACACACGCACACACACACACACACGTCAAGTGATGGATGATATTCTGTCCAGCAAGGACCTAATGGTGAAGGTGGTCCAGAATATTCCAGGGGTGTTGGCCTACCTGCCGTCTCAGGTGAACGTGCGCTCACTGGTGAGTTCTGGAACAAGCTCCCACTCGGGTGTTCATTATGGGATGTTGTGTAGTTGTATGTGGTGCAGTGTTCTCGTTTGCGTGCGTCCTTGTGTCTTTGACGAACATGTTTTGACCGGGACGCACGATCGGGGGACGCAAGCTTTAAATACACTAAAATTCAACAAAAATATTCACAAGTTTTCCATTTTGATTGATTGATTGATTGATTGATTGATTGTTTGATTGATTGATTGATTGATTGATTATCAACATGCCTCGAAAAGAGATGCAGTAGTTGGAGAAAAACCAAGTGACAATGAGTGTTTTCTTACATTAAAAACAGTCAAAAGTTAATGAAAAAAAAGAGACAGATATTACTACAGATATTACTACAGATATTACTGCAGATATTACTACAGATATTACTACAGATATTACTACAGATATTACTGCAGATATTACTACAGATATTACTACAGATATTACTACAGATATTACTACAGATATTACTACAGATATTACTACAGGTATTACTACAGATATTACTACAGATATTACTGCAGATATTACTACAGACATTACTACAGATATTACTACAGATATTACTACAGATATTACTACAGTTATTACTACAGATATTACTACAGATATTACTACAGATATTACTACAGATATTACTACAGGTATTACTACAGATATTACTACAGATATTACTGCAGATATTACTACAGATATTACTACAGATATTACTACAGATATTACTACAGTTATTACTGCAGATATTACTACAGATATTACTACAGATATTACTACAGATATTACTGCAGATATTACTACAGATATTACTGCAGATATTACTACAGATATTACTGCAGATATTACTACAGATATTACTACAGATATTACTACAGATATTACTACAGGTATTACTACAGATATTACTACAGATATTACTACAGATATTACTACAGATATTACTACAGATATTACTACAGGTATTACTACAGGTATTACTACAGATATTACTGCAGATATTACTGCAGATATTACTACAGATATTACTACAGATATTACTACAGATATTACTACAGATATTACTGCAGTTATTACTGCAGATATTACTACAGATATTACTGCAGATATTACTGCAGATATTACTACAGATATTACTACAGATATTACTACAGATATTACTGCAGATATTACTGCAGATATTACTACAGATATTACTGCAGATATTACTGCAGATATTACTGCAGATATTACTGCAGATATTACTACAGATATTACTACAGATATTACTACAGATATTACTACAGATATTACTACAGATATTACTACAGATATTACTACAGATTTTACTACAGTTATTACTGCAGATATTACTACAGATATTACTACAGATATTACTGCAGATATTACTACAGATATTACTACAGATATTACTACAGATATTACTGCAGATATTACTACAGATATTACTACAGATATTACTGCAGATATTACTACAGATATTACTACAGATATTACTACAGATATTACTACAGATATTACTACAGATATTACTACAGATATTACTACAGATATTACTACAGATATTACTGCAGATATTACTACAGATATTACTACAGATATTACTACAGATATTACTGCAGATATTACTACAGATATTACTACAGATATTACTACAGATATTACTACAGATATTACTACAGATATTACTGCAGATATTACTACAGATATTACTGCAGATATTACTACAGATATTACTACAGATATTACTGCAGCTATTACTGCAGATATTACTACAGATATTACTACAGATATTACTACAGATATTACTGCAGATATTACTACAGATATTACTGCAGATATTACTACAGATATTACTGCAGATATTACTACAGATATTACTACAGGTATTACTACAGATATTACTACAGATATTACTACAGATATTACTACAGATATTACTACAGATATTACTGCAGATATTACTACAGATATTACTACAGGTATTACTGCAGATATTACTGCAGATATTACTACAGATATTACTACAGATATTACTACAGATATTACTGCAGATATTACTACAGATATTACTACAGATATTACTACAGATATTACTACAGATATTACTACAGATATTACTACAGATATTACTACAGATATTACTACAGATATTACTGCAGATATTACTACAGATATTACTGCAGATATTACTACAGATATTACTACAGATATTACTACAGATATTACTACAGATATTACTGCAGATATTACTACAGATATTACTACAGATATTACTGCAGATATTACTACAGATATTACTGTAGATATTACTACAGATATTACTACAGATATTACTGCAGATATTACTGCAGATATTACTACAGATATTACTACAGATATTACTGCAGATATTACTGCAGATATTACTGCAGATATTACTGCAGATATTACTACAGATATTACTGCAGATATTACTGCAGATATTACTACAGATATTACTACAGATATTACTACAGATATTACTGCAGATATTACTGCAGATATTACTGCAGATATTACTGCAGATATTACTGCAGATATTACTGCAGATATTACTACAGATATTACTGCAGATATTACTACAGATATTACTACAGATATTACTACAGATATTACTGCAGATATTACTGCAGATATTACTGCAGATATTACTGCAGATATTACTGCAGATATTACTGCAGATATTACTGCAGATATTACTACAGATATTACTACAGATATTACTGCAGATATTACTACAGATATTACTACAGATATTACTACAGATATTACTACAGATTTTACTACAGTTATTACTGCAGATATTACTACAGATATTACTACAGATATTACTGCAGATATTACTACAGATATTACTACAGATATTACTACAGATATTACTGCAGATATTACTACAGATATTACTACAGATATTACTGCAGATATTACTACAGATATTACTACAGATATTACTACAGATATTACTACAGATATTACTACAGATATTACTACAGATATTACTACAGATATTACTGCAGATATTACTACAGATATTACTACAGATATTACTACAGATATTACTGCAGATATTACTACAGATATTACTACAGATATTACTACAGATATTACTACAGATATTACTACAGATATTACTGCAGATATTACTACAGATATTACTGCAGATATTACTACAGATATTACTACAGATATTACTTCAGATATTACTGCAGATATTACTACAGATATTACTTCAGATATTACTTCAGATATTACTTCAGATATTACTTCAGATATTACTGCAGATATTACTACAGATATTACTGCAGATATTACTACAGATATTACTACAGGTATTACTACAGATATTACTACAGATATTACTACAGATATTACTTCAGATATTACTACAGATATTACTGCAGATATTACTACAGATATTACTACAGGTATTACTGCAGATATTACTGCAGATATTACTACAGATATTACTACAGATATTACTACAGATATTACTGCAGATATTACTACAGATATTACTACAGATATTACTACAGATATTACTACAGATATTACTACAGATATTACTACAGATATTACTACAGATATTACTGCAGATATTACTACAGATATTACTGCAGATATTACTACAGATATTACTACAGATATTACTACAGATATTACTACAGATATTACTGCAGATATTACTACAGATATTACTACAGATATTACTGCAGATATTACTACAGATATTACTGTAGATATTACTACAGATATTACTACAGATATTACTGCAGATATTACTGCAGATATTACTACAGATATTACTACAGATATTACTGCAGATATTACTGCAGATATTACTGCAGATATTACTGCAGATATTACTACAGATATTACTACAGATATTACTACAGGTATTACTACAGATATTACTACAGATATTACTACAGATATTACTGCAGATATTACTACAGATATTACTACAGATATTACTACAGATATTACTACAGGTATTACTGCAGGTATTACTGCAGATATTACTGCAGATATTACTACAGATATTACTACAGATATTACTACATATATTACTACAGATATTACTACAGATATTACTGCAGATATTACTACAGATATTACTACAGATATTACTGCAGATATTACTACAGATATTACTACAGATATTACTACAGATATTACTGCAGATATTACTGCAGATATTACTGAAGATATTACTACAGATATTACTACAGATATTACTACAGATATTACTGCAGATATTACTACAGGTATTACTACAGATATTACTACAGATATTACTGCAGATATTACTGCAGATATTACTACAGATATTACTACAGATATTACTACAGATATTACTGCAGATATTACTACAGATATTACTGCAGATATTACTGCAGATATTACTACAGATATTACTACAGATATTACTACAGATATTACTGCAGATATTACTACAGATATTACTACAGATATTACTGCAGATATTACTGCAGATATTACTACAGATATTACTACAGATATTACTACAGATATTACTGCAGATATTACTACAGATATTACTGCAGATATTACTACAGATATTACTACAGATATTACTACAGATATTACTACAGATATTACTGCAGATATTACTGCAGATATTACTACAGATATTACTACAGATATTACTACAGATATTACTGCAGATATTACTACAGATATTACTACAGATGTTACTGAAATGTGTGTGAAGGTTCTGTCAGCTTGGTTCAGTGTCCACAGGAGAATATATGAATTAAAAGTCAAGAAAACTATTGAGTGAAAAGCAAAAGTGAAAAAATAAACTATATTACATCTTTATTTATGATGAAACTGTTTTTTTTTAAATGACTACCAGGCTTTAACATTTTTTAACATATAATTTCACTTTTTTTTCTTTTTACTTAATCAGTTATGATGTTGTAAATGAAATCAGTAAAATTAGTTCGCAGTTTAGTTTTTATACTGTGCTATTGGCTTACGTACTCTTCTACCGTGTATTCTTTTATTACGTTTGGGATGCATAAACGTCACTCTGGGATGCACACATTTTTCTTGAAGCTCATCCCAGGGATGCACTACTTTCTGGAGGTAACATGAACTGTGGTGGTGATTTCCTCTCCCCCTCTCCCACAGATGAACCACTCCGGGTCGGCTGTGGCTGGATTGGTGGAGGTGTCGTCGGGGCGGAGGAGGCTGTGGGCTCAAGGGGAGCTGGCGGCCGTACCGGGTGGATTCAGACAAGCTGCGGAGCTCAGACACTCGTTCCCACAGGTAGGGGGGCTGAACGCTGACTCAGCAGGGTATTAACAGCTAAAATGGACAGATGAGAGGAACACACCATCTGTTGTTGAAGTAATTTAAACATGAAAACGATCTGAAAAACTCAAATTGGTGTGTTTTCTTTAAAAACATAGAGTATGTTTTTTGTCTTAAACTTGACACCCCCTCCCCCATGCTCCTTTCCTGTCTGTTTTGCAGCTGAAGCCCCTCCCCAGGACTGTTGCAGTGAAGACAGTGTATGAATGCAGGAACTGGAGCCACCAGGTCCAACATGGAGCCATGTGGGGCAATCAGGAGCTCTACCTGTCTGGTCTCTACTCCACACCCCCGTCACCGGAGATGGGGACCCAGACCATTAGGGGTAACGGACCAGAATCACCCCATTAACGGTGGCCTATCTGCCCCGCTGCTGTCGCCCACATTAACCCCGTCTTTCTCTGGTCCCTGCCTCCAGTTCAGGTCAGGAGCATCCCCCGCTGGACCAACTTGGAGGCAGTGATGGAGACTTCCGCTCACCGCCGTCTGGACAGCGTTCTGCTGGGCTGGACGAGGCACGGCCGGCCGGAGGAGGTCAGGCGACACCAAACGCAGCTCCGCTCTGAAGCGTTTCCCTCCTGATTGGTTCGATTTGATCACCTGAAGGTCGGAGTTCTGAGCTCGTGGAGTCGATCGGCGGAGGTGAACGAGACCAGACTGGAGGTGAAGCCGCCCTTCCTCCTCCCCCTCGGCCAGATGTCACTTCACGTTCGCTCACAGAGGGAACAGCGCAACCGCCTGCAGGTAGGAAGCCACGCCCTTTACTTGCCCCGCCCACACCGTCAGTGTGTGTCGGAAGCAAAAGCTTCAGATGGAACTCTGATGCGTGGTGTTCACGTAAGGTTGGAACCCATCCATCATCCATCCATCCATCCAACCATCCAACCATCCATCCATCCATCCATCCAACATTTCTTTCACTTGCAGACACTGCTGTGGTGGAACATCTCCGCTCCTGTCAACATCTCCCTCAATGTGAGTCGACAGTGGCAGAACGGCTCCAGCAGAGGGCAGGCGTGTGCTCTGTTCTCCACACCACAGGTTGGTCCAAGCTACATGCTGCCTCTTATTGTATTTATTTTATTCTACTTTTTTGCATATTTAAATTTGTTTAAATACAACTACATGTTTATGTACATTTTTGGTATTTTTTGAGTTTTATTATTACCTGCTGTGTTTGGGACTCGCATTAAAAATGAACGTGAACTTGAAACTCGAGCTAATAAAGGAAAATAACAGGTTAAGAAGGGCAGACTACCAGTGAGGGTTCTTGGGTTCAGACCCTAATTTTTTACACAAGAACAACCTGAAATACGAGCAAGAGGAGAATAATTAAAGCCACGTTTGCAAAATCCAAGATTATTTGGTTGTTAAATGTCAGATGAAACCAATCCGGGGAATTAGCTGCATGAGACTCATCAGGACCCACTTCAGTAGGATGAATATTTGTTTTCTTTATGTGTGTGTGTGTGTCTGTGTAGACAGCGGTGTCTCCAGTTAAAGGTTGTGTGTCGGCGAGTCAAGAAGGTAATTCATATTCACAAAACGCAGAGCTGAGATGGGATGATAGGAGCGTCAAACAAGGCGTCAAATACCAGGTAGCGTTTCCTGTCCGGCTCGTTCTTCTTCATGCATCATTTTAAAGGAGATTTTTAAGGTTTTTAAGACCTGTTGTTTTGTGTCCAGAGGAGTCCAGGGGGAGTGCATCGCCTTCAGGTCACTCTGGGTCTGGACAAGGTGTCCCCCACTCCCTGTCCATCACACCACATCCTGACCAAGATCCAGACAAACTTCAGAGACCGCCTGGAACACTCGGTGCTGCTAAGCCTCTGCCCCGCCCATCCCGTGAGTCCAGCCTGGACAGAGTTTAGAACCAAGTTTAATAAAGTTCTGGTTAGTTTCCCAGGAAGCCAATTCCCCTTTGTGTGTGTGTGTCAGAGTTTCCTGTGGGAAGGGTCCCACAGAGTGTCCTCAGGTGAGGAGCTGTTTCACACCCAGTCCCTCCTGTCGGTGGCAGGACGTCCCGACCCGATCCGCTTCACCGTGGCCCTGAGGAATTCCTCCTCTGCTCAGGGTTCCAACACGTCTCTACTCTCCGAGGTAATCTCTCTGAGGTAATCTCTTGGATTATCTGTAACGACACAGGTAAAAGTAGGACATGAATAGGGTAGGGTTAGGGTTAGGGATAGGGTTAGGTTAGGAGTAGGGTTAGGTTAGGGGTAGGGTTAGGGGTAGGGTTAGGTTAGGAGTAGGGTTCGGTTAGGGTTAGCAGTAGGGTTAGATTAGGGTTAGGGGTTAGGGTAGGGTTAGATTAGGGGTTGGGGTAGGGTTAGGGGTTAGGGTAGGGTTAAGTGAGGGTTAGGGGTTAGGTTAGGGTAGGGTTAGGGTAGGGTTAGGTTAGGGGTAGGGTTAGGTTAGGGTTAGGGGTTAGAGTTCGGGCTTAATGTAGGGTTAGGTTAGGGGTTGGGTTAGGTTAGGGTTAGGATTAGGGGTAGAGTTTGGTGTTAGGGTTAGAGACACTTTAACCGATTGTCACTAAGGTGAATGATAGAGCTAATCAAACGTAATCTAGTAATCTGGTAATAGTAATCTACAGTCAATTAGTTTGGCACAGCAATCAGAAACAGGGAAACATAGCTTGGTCTCTAAAGTTAAACACTCCCCCTACAGCTCACACATAATTCTAGACATGTTATGTCTGCCAAATATACATAAATAATGAAGTGTAGTAGGCAACATTTATGGCTTTCAGGAGGCCAAGTATGTAAACTCTCTCCTCGGGGTCTCGGTTGCGTGACAAGTCAGTCTGGCCGTTAATCTTCTCCCTCATAAGTGTTCTCATTAATGTAGCGTTCCAAACATGTGTGTGCGTACGCTTTACAGTCCGGGATGGGCAGTTGGAGCCTGGAGGTGGAGGGGAGTGTTCTGATGGGGCCTCGGGGGTCCGGGGTCCTGGTCCAAGCCCGGCTGGACGACAGAGAGAGGTTGTGGCTGAACGGGACCCTGGAGGGACGATGTCTTCAGACCGCCGCTGGTTCCACGCTCGGTAAACCTGCAGCCGATGCTAATGATGCTAATGGCTAAGATCGACTAGATTAGAAATAAATAAAAGAATAAATAGACAGAATTATATATGCAGTTAAAAACATAAATTAACGTAATTACACAACAACTGGAGGAATTCTTGTCACAGAGATCAAAAATCTCCATTCTTGGTTCCAGGTTCTGGTCTGAAGGAGGTTCTGATGGCAACCGTCTGCGTGGGAGAAGAACATCCCAGTTTGACGCTGGATGTGCAAAAACTAGACGGTAGCACCAAACCTGAACGCTTGGCCAATGTGTTTGTGGGATCGGCCAATCAGAGGCTGACGCTGAGAGGGCGTGGCTGCTTGGAGAGCCTAACGGGGGTGGAGGTGCGTTGAGGGAACGGCGTGTGTTTGAGTTTGAGCTGCTTTGAAAAGCCGTGTTGTGTTCGCAGGCGCATGTTCGATACCTGACTTCTCACCTCCGGAGTGAGCTTTCGGACAGAATCGGGCGTTTGGAGCATCTCCTGGTTGCGTTCAGGCGTAAGGTAAGCCCCACCCAGCTTGTTTGAGGGTGTGTCCTTTAAACCTGGTCACTGCTTCTCCTCATGACATCACCTGCAGACCAGAGACCGCCACTTCCTGCAGGAGGTGAGCGCCGTCCCCCTCCACGCGTTCCAGCGAGCCCAGGCCCTGCTGGGTCGGCGAGACGATGGGCTGCTGGCCCTGTGGCTGAAATGCCCCCTGCGTGGCGCCCTGACCCACAGCCTGCCCCACCTCCTTGGGCTGTTGCACCACGCCTCTCTGCTAGCGCAGCAGGAGCTGAGGCGTGAGTCCACAGAGACGCCGCCGTCAGACACCTGGAGCTAGCAAAACATTTCCTTACCCTACTTAAATGTAATAACTGCTGACGGGTGGAAAAGCAAACCTGACCCCCCCTGGTTCTGCTCCGCCCTCAGGGCCCCTGGCGACCCTGGCTGGCGTGTACCACGACGTGAAGGGCCAGAGGGTGGAGGCGCTGTGGAGGGAGGCTGTGTCCCAGTGGGCTGACGGGATGGTGGGGGTCCTCCCTGCTCTACTGGGGAACCCTCAGCTGGGGTTGCTGGCCCAGACGGGCGTGGCCTCGCTGAAGATTGCTCTAGACGCGGTGAGTCGTCGCCGGGCCGTTCCACTCACTACCGGCGTGATGATTGGGGGTACTTTTGGGGGGTACTTTACTAACAGTTGGTGTTGTGCCCCCGTCAGGTGGGTCAGTACACCAACAACTGGCTGGAGACCCAGTTGGCGACGGCTCTGTCCGGAGTCAGGAAACGGCTGACCTCCGTCTACAAGTTTTCCCTGAGGTACTGCTGGGAAATAAGAGACCGGGTCTGTCTATAGAGATTGGGTTTCTCTTCAGAGATCAGGTTTCTCTTCAGAGGTCGGGTCTCTCTTCAGAGACTGGGTCTCTTTCCAAAGACTGGGTCTGTCTGCAGAGACCGGGTTTCTCCTCAGAGATCGGGTCTCTCTTCAGAGATCGGGTCTCTCCCCAGAGACCTGGTCTGTCTGCAGAGACCGGGTTTCTCTTCAGAGATCAGGTCTCTCTTCAGAGATCGGGTCTCTCCCCAGAGACCTGGTCTGTCTGCAGAGACCGGGTTTCTCCTCAGAGATCGGGTCTCTCTGCAGAGACCAGGTCTGTCTGCAGAAACCGGGTCCCTCTTCAGAGATCGGTCTCTCTGCAGAGATTGGGTCTCTCTTCAGACACTGGGTCTCTCTTCAGAGACCGGATCTCTCTTCAGACGCTGGGTCTCTCTCCAGACTCTGGGTCTCTCTCCAGACACTGGGTCTCTCTTCAGAGACCGGATCTCTCTTCAGACTCTGGGTCTCTCTTCAGACTCTGGGTCTCTCTCCAGACACTGGGTCTCTCTTCAGAGACCGGATCTCTCTTCAGACTCTGGGTCTCTCTCCAGACTCTGGGTCTCTCTCCAGACTCTGGGTCTCTCTTCAGACTCTGGGTCTCTCTCCAGACTCTGGGTCTCTCTTCAGACTCTGGGTCTCTCTTCAGACTCTGGGTCTCTCTTCAGACATTGGGTCTCTCTTCAGAGACCAGGTCTGTCTTCAGCACTAACTGTTTCTCCTGGTGTCTCCAGCGAGTGTTTGGTGGCCATATCGCTGCCGCTGCCGCCCATCCCGTGGTCCAGGGTGGCTGAGGCGGGCCTGGTGGAGATCCTCCTGGAGGAATGGCTCCTGATGCCCCTCCAGACCATTGCTGCCGTCAGACCCGTAGCCGAGTTCTACCGCCTCAAGAGGAAGATCATGGACAGCCCATTCAGACGTGGGTCCGGCACCTTCTGCACCAGCATTCTGATGCTAGCAGAAGTTTTATCAGGGATCTCCTCTCCTTCTCCAGACCAAGCTCTGCTGGTGGCTGATCAGTTCGCCGTGACGTTTGACGGCCATCTCCTGGAACTCCCCGGTTCCTGCCCGCTGCTCCTCGCCCAGGACGCCTCTGCCGACCCGTCCTTCACGCTAATGCTCGGTTCTGACCCACATGGCTTCCTCATGGTGGGGCTGGACAACAACACCATCGACATCCAGCGGAATGGACAGGTTTGTGAGGGAACTCGACACCGTTCAGACCCCGAGATGAGAAACGGGATACAAATCTTGGTCTTCTAGGTGACGGCCAACTGCAGGAACGTCACTCACAGCTTCCACGGCGACAACGGAGTGGCCGTTAGGGTTGCTTCAAACGTTGTGAAGGTGTCCAACCAGAACGGAGTGTCGTTGTCATGTGACCTGCGTCTGGAGCTGTGCAGCTTCACCCTTGATGGATGGATGCACGGTAGGAGAGCGGGAACTCCGTTCAGGAGGACTTTGTGTGGTTGCACCTGCGTTTAGAGGCGGTTCTGTCGCAGGCAGGTCCAGCGGTCTCTTAGGAACCAATGACAACGAAGCAGGAAACGACCGACCTCTGCCCGATGGATCTCAAGCCGCCACTCGGGAGGCGTTCTACAACAGCTGGAGCGTGGGTCAGGTGAGGAGGGTCTGCCGCCTGCAGGTGGCATCACCGCCCTCAGCTACACCTGACTGTTTACCTTCACAGGGGGGGTCAGAGTGTGTGAAACCACCAGGTGTCTCATCTCACCTGTCTCATAAAGAAGCCCCCGGCGCCACGACCTGTGACCTTCTGTTCTCCTCGCCGGATTCTCCGCTGAGCTCCTGCTTCAGGGTGGTGAGAAGCAAACACTGATGTGTACACGCTGTTCCTGAACGCGTCACGCCGGACCTTTAATCCGGTCCCCTCGGTTCCCTTTGTGCGTCTGTTGTCAGGTCGATCCCGGTCGCTTCCTGTCGACGTGCGTGTCCAGTTCCTCCGGCTCCTCCTGCAGATTAGCATCTGCTTTCGTTCATCTGTGCCAGCAGAACCACGTCCAGCTGGACGTTCCCGCCAAATGCCGTAAGTCCCCCAGCTTTTATTTAAGTTTTAAAGGTATGGAGTGAATGATTTACAGATGTCGTTAAGATGAAAACAAACTTTACTTTCTGCGTTTTTAATAGACGTTCTTTTTGGTTCAAATGCTAATGCTTTAATGCGTCTGAGGAGATTTCACGTTTTATAGGCTTGTTTTTCTCTGTTTCAGTGAGAGTCTGAAGGAGAGATGTACTCACGGAGGACAAGTGTACGTTTTTAATCCACGTGAATTTTAATCTGTGCTCAATTGTGTAGTTAAGCACTTTTATACCTCCTGTTATGTAGATTTTGGTTCAGTTCTAATCCCTGGTCCAGTAATGTGAAATATTCTGATTTTCTGGTAGTGATAGATCACAAGAGATCAATCAGAAATTATTGTACTTTTATAACTCTGTTTCATAGCCTTGCAAATTGATGTATTTTTATGTCTTTGTTAATTTGTTGTAGTCGTGTGTCGGACTGAATCTTCAAAAAATCTGTGCTCTCAAGCAGATGGACTGGAATGAATCAATAAAGCACGGGTTCAAGACCCTTTAGAGCACAGCTTGTGCGCTGAAGATGTTTTATATGGTGGTAAATCCAACAGTCAGTCACAGCAATGAAACTTTGTGACAGTTTTACTGTAAGAGAGAAATGGAACAATAAATAAATAAATGGAATACATGAAGAGGTCAGCTCCTGTGCTGCGATCAGAACCTGAAGGTTTGACGCGGAGGTTTCAGGTTTTGGGGTTCCAGAGAAGGTTTGAAGACATGGGGGAGAATTTTAAAGAAGCTTTTCTAGTTATAATGACTGTGAATTCTGATAAATGTGAGCTTTTATTTAGATTTACATTCGAATGCAAGTCAGAGAATAGAGCAAATTCAGCCATTTAAGACGCTGATGTACCCCCCCGTTCTGTGTCCCTCGGCTCTTTCAGCTTCCTGCTCATGTCGGCCGAAGCTTTATTTACGTTATTCTATATATATATTCAACAAAACACTTTGTCCACCCGAAACCACTGAAGTGGAGACTTCCTGCTTTTAATCAGATGCAGAGATATAAATCAATGCTCTGGCGTTAAATGTTCTTTTCTTCACTTCCTGTTTTGGTTTCTTTATAAATCCAAACAGGAAGTGGCTCGTAGCACACGTTTGTCTGCGTCGTTCGTCTCCAGCTCCTCCCTCCAAAAACACACAACCACATTGTAGGTGTGAGTGTGAACGCGTGTGTGTGTGTGTGTGTGTGTGTGTGTCTGTCACGTGTTCCCGCGATCAGCTGGCGTCTTATCTGGGGTGTACCCCGCCTTTTGCCAGCTGAGATCGACTCCAGTTGTGGTGGAAAAAGCGGCGGCAGACGAGACGATCGATTGAGATGATGGATGATAACTGTTAACACACACACACACACACACTCACACACACGTGTTTGTCTTTCATGTGACTGTGATAAATGGGCAACTCAGCTATTATAAGTTCCAGCTCCCCCCCACCCTCAACAGGAGAAGATAATGGACTGGAACCCACCATTGGTGTCTTGTGACCTCCTGTGTGTGTGTGTGTGTGTGTGTGTGTGACTTTCAGTATTACATAATACATAATTATTCTTTCTGTTTCCATCTGAAACAAACGGTCCAGTTTGGATCATCAGAGTGTTTCTGAATCCGTGCCTTCATTCCTGGAACCGCGTCCAGAGGATCTGGAACAAACCCGACTCCACTGGATTCCTCATATTAATCTCTGACTGATATTCCTGTGAAAATATCCATTTCCTTTTTGATATACTCGAGCCTGTCAACACGTGGAAAAAATCCTCTGTCAAAGCACGAAAAAATCATTTTTCATTCACCATTAAAGTACATGAAGGAATTTTAATAAAAAATTTTAAAAAAATCACACAAAATAAATCCGCACCTCTTGTGCTTTCATTTAATCTTTCCTCTTTCCCATAAATCCTCATAAAAGTGACATGCAAAGCTTCCATTTAAGCATTTCAAGACATTTCCACAAAGAGGAGACCATAAGTAAATATCAGCTTACACACATTTATTCAATAGTAAAGTAGAAAATAATTATCCATAAATCCACGTTAAAGCTTGCTTTCAAAATAAGGACGTGTATTTATTTTGGGGTTTTTTTTTTCCACATTTAGCGTGGAAGGATGTTTAAAGGAGTTTAAAGCGCTAAATATGTCATGATAACACACAGGGAAAAGCACACATTATTTCAACCACTATTTCCTCCAAGGTTCTGTTTTTAATCCATAAATCTGTTGGTTTGTCAGCAGGATTTATCCCATTAAATAAGGAAATCCAAAAACAAACCAAACTGAGTGACTGTGATTCATTCACATCTCCCATTCCCCCACGGACGGGCCCACACCACAGGAAAACAAATAAACATTATGTTTTAACCTGTTTTTAAAAAGACGACTAGTATTCTCAGATGTTTCTGCAGCAGCTTAAGTCCAGATCCGTTCCTCGGTGTGAATCGGTGTGAACGCTGTCCCTAGATCTTCTTCAAGCACAGGGCGTTGAGCCTCCAGCAGTGGCAGATGGTCCTGAAGAGCCGGCAGCGGCAGGAGGCGCAGGGGTCGCAGCACGGCAGGCGGGACGAGCAGCTCTCCATCAGGCGGCCGCAGCGGCGGGCTGGGGGCCCCAACTTCGACCTCCGCCTCTGCAACAACCCAAAACGGATCAATCACTGATTATATAGAAAAATACATGTGTAATCTTGGAGAATTTTTTTTAAAAATTAGTTTTATCGTGTTTTATGTTCATATCCTCTGTTTTAAGGGTGCTAGAGCCAGAGGCTGTTTTATTTCTGGAGATTTTTTCCCTTCTTCCAGTGCTCTGTCTTTATGCTGTATGGATGAGATGTACAGTTATGAATCTAATTTCTTTTATAAAGGAGCATTTTATGGAGCTAATTTATTCCCTCATTCTGGGGGAAGATGAACTGGTGTGGACGTGTCGTTTTAGTTTAATTAAATTTAGTATATTTAGTAATATTGCACAGATTAAATAGAATAGTCATTAAAAAAAAAGATCAAAAACCAAAAAAGGCAAAAATAAATAGACGGTCAATTCATACAACATTTACATTACAATTTTAGTCAGATGCTGGAAAATTTTAAAAGATATTTTAGTGTCAGTGGTATATAAAACAGTTTTATTCCAGGGAAATTACAGAAAAGAAAATTAAAAAAATAAGATATAATTGCATACAAGAATTTAAAGGAAAACTGGTAATATTGAGACTTAAAAGTTTCCAAAAGGTTGATGATCTTATTTTTCATATAAAAATTACATTATGGGAATTAAATCATCTGAAGATACAGGAATGAATTGTTTGGTGTCATCGGCGTAGCGAGAAAAAAAAACAAGATTTTAGGTTTTCTGATTTCAGGTGGTAACAAGAAGAAGCTAAAAAAAACACAGGTATTGAAACAGAACCATGTGGGACGCCATAGGTTTGGTCTCCTTTCCTAGAAAACAGTGAAACCCACCCGGCGTCTTTGAGTGTGTGCAACACGATACCGCATTCCACCACATCAAAGTCAGCAGCGCTGGGACGGAAGATCTGTTTTTATGGGTTTTTTAATCTTTTAATTCCGTTTCTCTGATGAGGTGAAAGAGAAACCGAATGAGTTTCTTTGAAAAGCAGTTTGATCCTAATCAGCGTCGCCAGAAAATGTTTCTGAAAGATGACACCAGATCGCCTTCAGCTTCTAATTTCAAAGTTAACTGGATTATTTTAGTATTTCAGGAGCTCTTTTCCAGATGCTCACTTTGGCTGCGACTCTTTTTATGTGTTACAAGATGCTCGTCGTTGGAGGTCATTTTAATACCTCTTAAGTTTCATGGATGAGTCGGAGACCACAACCACTAAAGTGAAGGCTGAACACTGTTACACACGAGATTATAAAGAGTTAACCGCCAACTTGCATGGTTGAAACTTTCATGGTTTTGACCCAAACCTTTGACCTGGATGATGAAATCAACAGAAATTAACCAGGGAAAGCCCCCGCCCCTGCTAGCCCCTGGTAACATGGCCCTCAGGCTGATGTAACACAGATGTCGCCGAGATGATGTCAGATGTAGGAATTGATTTTTGTGAGACAACACGGATTTGTATAAAAGCCGAAAATGACAAACTGAATAAAAAAAGATGAAATACAGTTTGAGTTTTAGTCCCTTCTCTTTCCCCTTTTCCTCGTTGCTCAAATGTGAACTCACAAAATGTTTTCCATCCATACACAATAAAAAGTTTCTGTTTTCAACATTGAGTCCAAGAAAGTAATAATGTTTTTATTAATAAGATGTTGTCAGTGGAGCCCTTTCCAAAATAAGTGTGGCAAAACTTATGGGACACAAAATCTAATTGTACACTCTGTATGAAAACCATGAAAACTGAATAATAAAATTATTTGAATTATGACAAATATCTGCAGGAAAAATGCTTAGAATAAGTAGGAAATTAAGGATAAATCAAAAGTGAAAGAATGTACAGTAGAATGAATTATGTTTCATATGAGGCTAACTCATGCATGAATTAAATCAACTGTTCATACGCATCCAATCAATGTGGAGAGAAGGAAACTGTTGTTTTCTGATTTAGAAAAGCCCTGAAGCCACGTCTTAATGAACATTTGGACATCACTTAATGATTTCCATCAAAGTAGGGCTCAAACAAAAAAGCACAAACATGAATTCAAGAGCAGGAAAATAATTTAATGAAGGCTTGAATGTGACTTTCCTGTGGCGAAGAAATCTTTTGCCTCGCGAAGAGTCGCCTGGATGTCGGCTGGCTCCAAACTGAGGTGGAACAAAAGAGGACAGTTATTATTTATTACTGCAAACTTTTTAAAAAAACTAAGCTCAATTTATTATTTAAAAAGTAATTAAAAAAAAACACTAAAGTCTCAGCTCTTTGTTTTTTTGGACCTTGATAGAGTCGGTGATGGGATGCAAACCTGCACAAACCCCCAGTCTGAATCCGACAGGCGGTCACATACATGGAATACCTCCTCACAAAGAGCTGCTCTGGTTCTACTGGTTGTTTTCTGGGAATAATGGTTTTAATGTGACCTCCTGGCTCAGATCCTCATCCTCTCATCGGGGAATCTGGGCTGCTTTCACCCTGAGTTACTGATGCTGCAGCTTCAATGTCTCCAACGTGATTGTAATCAGATGTGGACCCCAAAAACAAAGGGGGTTCTGGATCCTGACTGGGGGGGGGTGGGGGAGCTGTCATCTCTGCTAACACCAAAGCGGTCCGACTGACGTCCAACCCAACAAGATCACGTCTGGACTCAGGAGGGCCGAGCTGATCCTAGAAAACACCCCGAGCGTTGGTGTTCAGGGCGGCGGTCGCACGCCGTTCTGATGGCGGGAGAACCCAGACGGGTTCACGGAACCCACGTGAACACGGAGAGAACACGCTAACTCCTTTAGAACCTCCAACCTCCTCATGGAGACAACGTCACGCAGCCTTCTGGATTCCATTTAGTCGTCCGACTGCCTCTGATTGGACACAGAGTTTCTTTAGAAGTCAAATAACTTCAGATCCACGTAGAAACCAACCAAAAATCATGTGACTGAATTTACTGAGGAATTCCAAGCAGCGAGCAGAACAACACTGGGTTGTTTTGTCTGTTTAAACTTGTAAACTAGTTCCTAATCTGTTTTCAGATGCTGTGATATTAAAGTAATAAAACCAATGTGGTACAAATCAATAACATCTATACAAGGTACTGGGACAGAAGTACAATCTGGATCTAGATGGAGGATCGGATGAAGGATCTGATTAAGGATCTGGATGAGATGAAGGAAGGATCTGGATGAAGGATCTGGATGAAGGATCTGGATGAAGGATCTGGATGAAGGATCTGGATGAAGGATCTGGATGAAGGATCTGGATGATGGATCAGATTAAGGATCTGGATGAAGATGAAGGAAGGATCTGGATGAAGGATCTGGATGAAGGATCTGGATGAAGATGAAAGAAGGATCTGGATGATGGTAGATGAAAGATCGGATGAAAGATCTGATGAAGGATCTGGATGATGATAGATGAAAGATCGGATGAAAGATCTGATGAAGGATCTGGATGAAGGTTCTGGATGAAGAATCTGGACGAAGGATCTGGATGAAGCATCAGATGAAGGATCTAGATTAAGGATCTAGATGAAAGATCTGGGTGAAGAACCTGGATGAAGCATCAGATGAAGGATCAGATGAAGGATCTGAATGAAGGATCAGATGAAGGATCAGATGAAGGTTCTGGGTGAAGGATCTGGATGAAGGTTCAGATTCTGGATCTATTGACTCCTGACAGTCGTGACGGTGGACGTGAGATGACGGCCGTCACGTTCCAGATGAATTCCTGGTGTTATTTCATCGGTTCTTCATAACGCTGTCAGGAGGCCTCAGGTCCGGATCCTGGAAACCGGCTGCAGGAGCGTAAAATCAGCAGAGACGCGTCTCTTATTGAACGTATTCCTCTGAAATGAAGTTTTAAATTCAAAGCGGAGGAAAACTTTGTGGAGTCCAGGAGCTGCTTTAATATCTGCTGGTTATTGAAGACGGTTCCTGAAGGTCCCTGGACTTAACAACGGGTCCAAAAACAAGGGAGCGCTCAGGGGAGGATGCATGATGATGATTTTTTGTGTCCATTCCTTTAACAGTGAAAACTCATCTTTATCTCAAAAGAATAAACAGGAACGGATTAAACATTTTATTTCTATAATCAGATTAAAGATTGAAGAAAAATCAAAGCTTTCCTTCAGACTCAGTAACTCCGATTATTCATTAATTATCATCAGTTTCCACACAAACTGACGCCAGTTTGCTCAATTATTATTTATTATGAGCTTATCGATTTTGGATCTTCGTGACGTCACCCATCGGGTACTTTGTGTCCCAGCGCTCTTCTGGTTCTCCTTTAGTTCTGGATCCGGATCGACTCTGAAACTTAATCGATTCTCCCTTCGATGAAATATTTAATCTAAATCCCTCTTAACTGAGGAAACTTCCAGAAAGATTAAAAAAACGAGATTCATGGCGGTAAAAACTGAATTCCTGCCTGAATTATTACCGTCAGATCAAAAACTTTAATTACAAGAATCGCGATAAAAGACAGAATTAATATTTTCATAAAACCTTTCAGTATTAATAAAATGTACAAATATCTTCAAACATCAGATTTATAATATTTATATGATGGCCAACAACCAGTTAGAATAAATTATAATTTCATATCATGTATGGAAATAAAATTTTATATCCGTGAGAATTTAATGTGTTTTATTAATGTTAAATTTTCAGTCATTATATTATTATAAAAACACGTCATTAGGATTTAATTAACTTAAATAATAAGAATACACACACACACACACACACACACACACACACACACACACAGCCCACGCGTGTTCTGGTCGTGGTTCTTCTAAATAAACTCATTTAATGACAGGATTTCTAATCTATTTATAATAACGATCGATCATCGTGGATCTGAATCAGTTTAACGGAAACAAACGGAAACAAACGGAAACAAACGGAAACAAACGGAATCCTCACGTGTGACGTTAAAAGTCTTCCTCACGTCGTTTCCCGTGTTTTCCGTCCAGGACAGCGGGAAGGCGAGGAGGAAGAGGCACAACAAGTGTCTGCCGTGGATCTCCGTCATGATGATGGTGATGATGATGATGATGATGAGCTCCGTGGGTACCGCGTCACGACCCTCCCGCGTTCTGCTCCGTCCGTGGGTCCGACCTCTCTGTTTGCTGCGGTGCGCGCTTGGCCGGTGACAAAAAGCGGAACGCGCCGCCCACGCGCGACGGGCGGGACGCGCGGTGGATGATGGACGACGGTTTCTATGGCAACAGACGACTCCGTCCCAGGACGCTACGTCTGTGGATGTGTTATAATGCGTTATGAGCTCACCAGTCATCAAAGTCAGGCAGACACAAATCTGCAAGATAATGATAATGATGAAGGCATGGGGCACTCATAACGCGTTATAACACGTTACATACAACACGTTACATAAGTACATATTAAGTATTCATAATTACAACAGGAACATAACACAGTCTGGTTCCAAGATGGGATGAGATGAGATGAGAGGAGATGAGATGAGATGAGATGAGATGAGGTGAGGTGAGATGAGATGAGATGAGATGAGATGAGGTGAGGTGAGATGAGGTGAAGTGAGGTGAGATGAGATGAGAGGAGATGAGGTGAGATGAGGTGAGGTGAGATGAGATGAGAGGAGATGAGGTGAGATGAGGTGAGATGAGATGAGATGAGATGAGATGAGGTGAGGTGAGATGAGATGAGATGAGATGAGAGGAGATGAGGTGAGATGAGGTGAAGTGAGGTGAGATGAGATGAGAGGAGATGAGGTGAGATGAGGTGAGGTGAGATGAGATGAGATGAGATGAGAGGAGATGAGGTGAGGTGAGGTGAGATGAGATGAGAGGAGATGAGGTGAGATGAGATGAGGTGAGGTGAGATGAGATGAGATGAGGTGAGGTGAGATGAGATGAGATGAGAGGAGATGAGGTGAGATGAGGTGAGATGAGATGAGATGAGAGGAGATGAGGTGAGATGAGGTGAGGTGAGATGAGATGAGAGGAGATGAGGTGAGGTGAGATGAGATGAGAGGAGATGAGGTGAGATGAGGTGAGGTGAGATGAGGTGAGATGATGACATGAAGATAAGATACAATGCAATGAGATAAAATGAGATAAGATGGTGAGATGATAAGATAATAAGGTGATGAAATAAGATAACATGAGATTAGATAAAACGAGATGAGATGATAAAATGAAATGAGATAAAATGAGCTGAGAGCAAATGAGATGAGATAAAATGAGATGAGATGAGATATAATGATAAGATATGATAAGCCTTTATTGGGTTTGTATTGGTAGATATGAACTTAAACAGGCCTCACAGAGAAAACAAAAGACTTTTATATATTATATAACATTTTTATATAATATATATATATACTATATATCATATTATACTATATATGAATATTATAGTCAACTAAAAAGAGTAAAGGAAAGATATTAAAGTAGATTTTAAGTGTAAACATTAAATAAATTAAGCAACAGAGGTAGAATAGGCCGACAAGGGGTCAGTAGATTTCATTAAGTGTGACGTTGTGTCTATATTTATGTCAGCATATGGTTTTAGTCTGGGGGCTTTGCCAGCTTATAACTGCTCATAGGAGCCTACGGATCCTACTACATAACATCTACTGTCAAACACAGCGATAGGAATGAGGAAATACGGCGTGTTTCACGCCCTGTGTGTTTTTAGCTCTCATGATGTAACCGTGGAAAAAAGTTCTGTGTGCACAAACATGTGTCCTACTGCTGACCCCCCACCTAAAGGTCTGACCACAGAGCCCCCTGGCCCCCAGGGCGCTGGGGAGCCATAAACAGACCTTCGGGAGCCCCTACAGCGTGTTTGCACTGTTATATAAATGAATAGTGAATATTTATCACAGCATGGGAACATACCACATTTTGGGATGGGACCCCCCCCCCCCCCAAAAAAAAAAAAACAAAAGCAAAAAACAAAACAAAAAACAAACTAATAGAAAAAGGACTTAGAAACTTAGTTAATTAAAATAAAAGAACCTAAATGAGAACTAGAAGATCTTGAATTAGAATGCATATTTTACATATAATTAAATCAAATCTTTAACGGGACAATCTCTAAATGATCATTATATTTTTGATTTGCCTCCTAAAGCATTATAGAGAGATTCTATGGATTATAACAGTGTATAAAATTTTTAAAAAAATATTCCAAATAAAGTTGTGGTGCTTTTTTCAGAACTAAAATCTGAAGGCAATCATATCAACTAAAACAGCAATTTGTTCAAAGCACATCACCGGCATAAGAATGAATTTACACCAATAAAGTTCATGAGATTTAAATCAGCACATTTGTTTATTTATTTTTTTACTGCTTGCACAATCCCCGTCTGGATTGGATTACAGATTGGCTTTCTGGATTTTGTGAAAACTGATACTACGATCAATAAACCACTTACTGGATTCCCGTGTGACTGAAATAGAAGCAAACTTTCACGCATCCAGTGGGACGTTTAGAGATCACGTAGTGAAACGTGTGATTCATGGTGATCCACAAACCCACTCCGAGTGGGAGTCTGATCCCTGCGTCGTTGATCTTTTATGGAATTCCCTCGACGGCGCGTTTTTCCAACAACCGCTGGATGACAGATGTATTAAACCTGACATGTTGGTACTACACCGCTTCCATCAACGCCCCTCCATCCAAGTTGCACAAATACACATGCAAATATTTTGTGTTTTTTCATTCCTGTTAAGTAAGACGTTGGTTAAATCTCCACACATCTGGCCCTACGTCCTCCTGGTTGCCAAAATCCCCACCTGCAAATGATAAATCAGACTTAGTGATGATGAAATACGCAAAAGAAGATGTGAGAAAGCAAAAATGAAACATGGAAAACTAATTTATACGCATAGTAGTGCAATGGAGCCTATAGGCCATCCATAGGACTACAGGAACAGGCCAGAGCTGGAGAGGCTGTAGAGTTCTGACAGCACCAACAGCATTTTTGGGATGAAATGTGTTCTGAAAGGAATCTGGTTGCCGGAGCGATGGAATCCAGGATGGATTCTGACTGTTGGCTGACGGCGCTGCAGATCAGCAGTAGCGGAACGGACTAATAGGAACCAGGTGTGGGGCACGGCCGAGACACGCAAAGGTGAAAGAGAAAGAAAAACATCCACATAATCACACTATAAAAACTCAAATTAAGGGATAATGATGTAGAACAGGTAAAACGAGCAATGAATATGTCATCGTTTTCCTCAGTAAATATACTTATGAAGATGCTACTGAGATGAAAACGTTCACCTGAGGTAAAGAAATCAAACTTTAGATGTACATAAATTTATAAATGGAGAAAAGTATTGAAAACACTTATTTAGATGTCTTTAATACTTTTATTTAAAAGTGGTTGCATGCATGGCTCAGGTGTGATTTTTTTTGTCGCCTACTTACAGTATTCTGATCTTTATTTCTATCCTTTCTACCCATGACTTATTGACATGTTATCCACCCCTTGGTTTTTGTTTCGTAACCAACGGCATCTTGCAACAATAACTCCGTCTGTGTCTTTCTGCATCTCTATTTCCTCACGTCTTCAAGACTTTTTTCCCTGCGCCGTTCCATTTTATCATATGTAACTTAATTTGTGGATATCTAAAGTCTGATTTCTTCACATGGACATGCACATGCGGTTTGGGTTGTTACCAACATCTGGTGAGAAGTTCATGTTATTTCATAGCACCTTTACAAATATACTGACTGAGAAAAATTATTTTATCCGCTGTATTAATGAAGCTGACAGAAGTGAACATCGCCCCTATGGGAGCAGATTCTGGGAAATAGATTTCAAACAAATAGTTCCATGTGTGTTATTGTGCATTAAACATATATATATATATATGTAGTATGTGACTGTTTCTATTCGCCTCGTTGGGAATAGGAACAGAACAGGACGTTTCTGCTGCTGCGTGACCTCATTGGCGCTAAAGGTCATTCCCCTTTGACATAAGATCCTCTTCTTCTTCTTTTCGTTTCGGCTTTTCCCTTCAGGGGTCGCCACAGCCAATCAGTGTCCTCCATCTAACCCTGTCTTCTGCATCCTCTTCTCTCACACCAACTACCTTCATGTCCTCTTTCACTACATCCTTAAACCTCCTCTTTGGTCTTCCTCTAGGCCTCCTGCCTGGCAGTTCAAAACTCAGCATCCTTCTACCAATATATTCACTATCTCTCCTCTGGACATGTCCAAACCATCTCAGTCTGGCCTCTCTGACTTTATCTCCAAAACCTCTAACATGTGCTGTCCCTCTGATGTACTCATTCCTGATCCTATCCTTCCTGGTCACTCCCAGAGAGAACCTCAGCATCTTCATCTCTGCTACCTCCAGCTCTGCCTCCTGTCTTTTCCTCAGTGACACTGTCTCTAGACCAAACAACATCGCTGGTCTCACCACAGTTTTGTACACCTTTCCTTTCATTTTAGCTGAAACTCTTCTATCACACATCACACCTGACACTTTTCTCCACCCGTTCCATCCTGCCTGGACACGCTTCTTCACCTCTTTTCCACACTCTCCATTGCTCTGGACTGTTGACCCTAAGTACTTCAAATCCTCCACCTTCTTGATCTCTTCTCCCTGTAACCTCACTCTTCCACTTGGGTCCCTCTCATTCACACACATGTACTCTGTCTTACTGCGGCTAACCTTCATCCCTCTCCTTTCCAGGACAAACCTCCATCTCTCTAGCTTCTCCTCCACCTGTTCCCTGCTCTCACTGCAGATCACCATGTCATCTCTGTGTGTGAAACTGGCCTCTAAACATAGTTTAGTTCTGCAGGGAGTCCATCATCATCATCGCCACCTTTCCATGACTGCAGGTGGGTTTGATGGTGGTCGCTGTGACTCCCAGGGGTTCCTGTGCAGGTTGGTAGAGATCAGGGTGCAGACATGGAATCTCCCTGCTGTCAGCCCCACCCTGAGAGGGAGGCATTCACCCTCACCGGCGTACATCCTGCCAGAGCAAGAGGAGGAGGAGGAAAAGGAGGAGGAGGAGGCCATGCAGCTGCAGGAGGATGAGCCGCTGGCGTTGAAGGTCCCTGATCGTCTCTTCAACACGATGGACCTGGATGCCCGATAAGAGGTGGGGGTGTTGATGGAGGGGAGGGAGATGAACAACACACCGAGAGGAGGGATCTTGTTTCGGTGCACCTGAGGATTCACCTGCGGCTGCATTTTGTTGGTGGGAGCCTGTTTTTAGTTAAATCTTTGTGCAGAAAGGAAGAAAAAACTGCTACGAATGAAATGCATTCAGAATGTTTTGTACATTTCTGCTGCTTTGTTGACTTATTAAAGCATCTGCGTCTCTAAACGGTCACAATTTGAAAACAAAACTGTTCTTTAGTATAGAAAGCAGTTACAACAGCTGCAGTCATGCTTCCAGATATGATGATGACACATTTCTTATGCAATAATTCCATTTTTTAGCTGTGCGTGATGTTTGTGTGTGACTGACAGGAAAGAAATCAACGGTTTGTGTGATCAGAACAGAACATCAAGTTCCCAAGATCCCCTCTGGTTCAGGTGAAGGAGGGTATTCTAGGAGACTGGTAACACACCGCCCCCTTCTGGTCACACCTGCGTGCAGAGAATAAAGCAATTTTTGCTCAGATATGCCTCAATCAATCTATCAATCAATCAATAAAAATATTTAGACACATTGTTTCCTCAAAAAAAATCTTAAATTTCAGGATTGATTTTGTATTTTTGTTTTATTTTGTGACGCAACAAGGGAATTATTGATCTCTGTTAAGCTTCTGTTAACCTTCTGATCAGATAAGTAAACCATTAAAACTAACATAAAATAAATAAAATTCCCGACTGGAAGATGACACCATGACCTTCCTGTTGAAGGATGTTGGTTCATGTGACCGAAAGAACTCAAACTAATTTGTAGAATGAACGCAGGTCAAACCTGACCCTGAACGCATCACGACATTTACAGTTTCAAATAATGACTTGAAGGAAAACCTGTACAATCCTGTTTGTGTGTGTGTGTGTGTGTGTGTGTGTGTGTATTTCAGAGTCATGTAAAGGTCAGGTAGGCGGACACACACACACACACACACACAAGTTTGTCTGCCTCTTATTGTAAATAAGGGCTTCATTGTGGCAGATCAACCCCAGTTTCAACAAGTGTTCATGTGACGGTGATTAGTCACAGGATTGCATCATCAGCATACACACACAAACACACGCACACACACACACGCACACACACACACACACACATACTGTATATTAGTCATGTCAGTCATCATGTGATGCCAGGGTGACATCACACACATTTTTAGAAACATTTGGGTATTCTGAAATCTGATACCAATGTGTGGTAATTCTGCCCTGGCACAGTGTTGTGATTCTGGGACCCCCCCCTCCCCTTTGAGTTCCGCAAAAAATTCCCCTCGCCGTGTCACTGGTAGGGGTTTCACACTTTCAGATTCACTCATTCAGTGGTTTTCTCTCCACCTGCTGGTCTCCTCAGGTTTGTAGTCTGACCTTTGACCCTTTCTGTGGTTGTTTTATTCTCATAAACTTCCATCATTAATCTCATCTTCCATCATCTCCTGCAGATGATCTGATTCTAACATGACAACTTCATTAGAACATGAAGAAAACATTGAGTGATCAATGTAATGGAAAGTATTTATTGTTTTTACTATTCTTTACTTTTGTCGCATAAGGACCAAACCAGGAGTTTATAATACCTACAATATTGGGAAAATAAAATAAAAATGACATCATAACCCAAAAACTAGTTATAATTCATCATTGGTCCAAGTTTATAATTGATAATCCAGATTGTTATATATTATTTATAGAACTGTTGTGAAATAGGAATCTGGAAATGGATCGACTTGCAGCCCAAACTGTGATTAGATGTGATTTAGATGTTCAGATGGATTTTAGTCGTCAGCAGTGAATGTTTTATAGATTCATAATAATAAAAATGTTTTATAGAGTATTACTATTAATAATAATGTTTTATAGATTAATAATAATAAAAATGTTTTATAGAGTATTCCTATTAATAATAATGTTTGATAGATTAATAATAATAAAAATGTTTTATAGAGTATTCCTATTAATAATAATGTTTGATAGATTAATAATAATAAAAATGTTTTATAGAGTATTACTATTCATAATAATGTTTGATAGATTAATAATAATAAAAATGTTTTATAGAGTATTACTATTAATAATAATGTTTTATAGATTCATAATAATAATAATAACAATAATAATAATAATGTTTTATAGATTATTATTATTATTAATGATAACATTTCCAGGGATGTTTTCACAGATGAGACTGCTGGAGTCTAACCAGTGAATTTTACCACATCTCACGGGAAAATCCCAGTTTCTGGAGTTTCCAGCTGAACTCTAGAACGGACGGCGGGACTCGAACCCAGAGGGATTTGATCCAACGGAACCGTAACGGACAGAATGTGAAGCTTTAAGAGCCTCCAGGAGGTTTTTGGTTTCGCTAAACTCAACGTTCTCCTCCAAACGAGCCGCTCCTGAACCTTCTTCTCGCTGAATCTCCTTCACAAGCACAGCTCTAACGCGGAAGCCGCCTCAACCAATCAGACGGCGCGTCTCCGACAACCCGGAAGCGCGTCGTCGTAGTAACAACAAACACAGCTGCCTCGCGGTGACAGCCACTGGCTGTTCCACATCGACCCCCTCCGGAGGACGGCGGGTGGATGACTCCCGGTAACGTGTGGGGAGTTAACGGCGCTCACATTTAACGGCAAGCGGCCGGCGGAGCGTCGTTCCCGGTCCCGTTACCGTTTCCCGGTGGCTTGCTAGCTTGGCTAGCAGCGAGCCGGAGACAGAGGGCTCTTCCTTGTTGGCGTGACCCGGAGGAGGGCAGTTCTGCTTTCAGGGACCGACTTAAAGCAGGGGACTTCCCGTTAGAGGCTCACTCGCCGCCATGGAGCCTCCTCCCGCGGCCGCCGGCTGCGTGAACATCGGCAGCCTGACCTCCGCCCTGCCGGTGATCCCCTACCAGAAGCTGACCGACCTGTACTACATCAGCCGGGGGGGCTTCGGCACCGTGTTCAAGGCGCAGCACTCCGACTGGAGGACCACCGTGGCCATCAAGTGCCTCAAGCTCGACTGCCCCGTGGGGGAAAGGTACGGACTTCCGGTTCGGACGGTGCGCGCGGTGACTGTAAACGAACGAACCCCTCGAACATCAGGCGGAGACCCCGGTGTGGGGAGACGTCAGGTTAAGTGGGCGTTGAGTTGCGTGGATTCTGTCCGAGGCGTGTGGGTGACGTCATCAGTCTGCAGGACAGGTGGATTTCATTATTAGAGCATTATATTGATTATTATTATACATTATTATTAATAAATTATTATTATCATTTTAATTATTGTAATTATTATGTGTCATTAATAATACATTATAATTAATTATAGTAATTGTTATATCATTATTATAACAGAAAAACTGATCAGGTATTTCTATATCGATATTGGCTGACTTTCCCATGAGCTAATCATGCTGATTAATCTCTATATGATGTTCGACCTGTTTCTAGATTACCTGCATTATTAATCTCATTTATAATCTGAGTTTTCCTGGTTCACTGCTGCAGTCATTCAATGCATATTTGTTGTGCAGATTAAAAGATTTAGATCGATCTGTGTTTGTAAGTCCGTTCTTACGCCCACTGAAGTGTGTGAAGTGAAAAAGAAGCTGGTCTGGAGAACAAATAGATGTTCTAACCACATTTCAGTAAGTTTTATAGGAGGTGATTGATATTTAAAAGCTGATCCATAATCTGTTTTGTCTTGTAATGTATGAGTTTGACACACCTGATCTAATGCATCCAGATTGGATCTATTTTTAAAAGCGTGCTACTATTTTTAGATTTAGGGGATTTCTTAAATTTGAATGTTGATTTTGTGAAAGTACTTTCTCATCCACCCTTAACCCTCCGCTTCCAGGTTTATCTCTTGGCATCTCTTCCTCAAACAGCACCATGAACACAATCGATGATGTCACCACTGTGGCGTTCCTGTAATCCCGTCTGAGAATGAAGCCTCAACTGGAATTCCACGTCTGTGTTTCAGGGAGAGGAACTGTCTGCTGAAGGAGGCCGAGGTGCTCCACAAAGCCAGGTTCAACTACATCATCCAGATTTTCGGCATCTGCAACGAGCCGGAGTTCTTCTGCATCGTCACCGAGTTCATGAGCAACGGTTCGCTGGACCTGCTGCTGCACGAGGTAACGGACGCCTCCGCCACCGACTTGTGACGCCAAGAAAACCACAAGCAGGTCTGAAGGATCAGGGCGTGTTAACAATGAAAAACACAAAAGGTTTACTCAGTGAAAGGAATTTTTATTGATTTCCTCCTTCACAAAGAGGAGGAAATAATAAAACACCAGACAGGAAATAGAAATCTGATTAATTTATTAAACTAATGAACCCTAGAAATAGTTTTTTTTTGTTTTTTTAGCACCACCTTCAAACATTTAACTCTTATTTTTAGACTCTGGTACCGTTTTGTTGTCTTGTGGGTTGTGTGATTCACGCTTTAAGATGTTTGCCAGGAATTCTTCTGTTACAAATGAAAGTGAAACTGGGAAATAGTCTGAACTGTTGCAACGGGTGAGGAAAGACAAGAAGCTGAGTCAATAAACGGGGAGGCGTGGGGAGTTTCCCACTTTTTCCACGCGTCATGTTTCTACTCCTTCTTGTTTGTCGTCTCTGCAGAAGGACACCTACCCCGGACTAGCCTGGCCCCTGCGGCTCCGGATCCTCTACGAGATCGCCCTGGGGGTCAATTTCCTGCACAACATGAGCCCCCCCCTCCTACATCACGACCTGAAGACACAGAACATCCTGTTGGACGGGGAGTTTCACGCGAAGGTGTGTGTGTGTGTGTGTGTGTGTGTGTGTTTGTGTGTGTGTGTGTGTGTGGACCACTCTCTTATGAGGATTGTTTATGTTCATGGTTAGCATCAAGCTAACCCATGCTAGCAGGTTGGAATATATGTGTTTATTTAAATCAACGTATAAAAAATGAAATAAAACTTTTTTACATCTTTAATATTACGCAAACTTGATTTAGACTGTAGAATTCTGTATGGACTTATTATTATTATTATCATTATTATTAATAATGATAATAATAATAAAATATATTATTATTATTATTATTAACAATAATAATAATAATAATAATAATAATATTGTATTTTTATCATTATTAAAATAATAATAATTATTATCATTATTATTAGCATTTTGATATTAGAATTATCCAATGACAGTGCTGTATGCTAATTATTCCAGTGTTTTCTGATGACCAAGCCCCGCCCCTCTAGTCTTCAGATCAGGGTATCGACCAATTGATGAACTCGCTCACACTGCCCCCCCACCCCCTCCTGTCCAGATCGCAGACTTCGGCCTGTCAAAGTGGCGCCAGCTGTCCGTCAGCAGGGGCTCAGGGTCCAAGCCCACAGAGATGGGGGGCACAGTGATCTACATGCCCCCCGAAAAGTACGAGCCCTCCAAGAGCCGCCGGGGCGACGTGAAGCACGACATGTACAGGTGAGACGTCACGCCCCCAGTACCGGATCGAAAGGGTCAGCGGGGTCAGGGGCCCACAGGAGGAGGGGTTGCTAGGGGACCGGGTCAGAACGGGCTAGAACCAGTTAGATCTGGGTTAGAACCAGTTAGATCCGGGTTTGAACCAGTTAGATCTGGATTAGAACCAGTTAGATCTGGGTCAGAACCAGTTAGATCTGGATTAGAACCAGTTAGATCTGGATTAGAACCAGTTAGATCTGGGTCAGAACCAGTTAGATCTGGGTCAGAACCAGTTAGATCTGGATTAGAACCAGTTAGATCCGGGTTAGAGTCGGAGCGGCGGGGCACCGACGATGAAGACCTTCAGCCTCCACGGTGTTAAAATGTCAAACCGACGCCTGCGCCTTGCGTCTGCTGACTCAGGTGTTTCCTGTACTCGTGAAGGTCACACCTGTCGTCACGCCGCACGGCTCCGCCTCCTTAAACGTGGTCCCGCCCCCTTAAACCGGACCTGCTGCGTTTGTTGTTTTGATAGAAGCCGCTGTGCTGGAAATCACACGTCCGTTAAACATGTTGAGCAACAGTTGAGCTGCAGTGTGTGTGTGTGTGTGTGTGTGTGTGTGTGTGTGTGTGTGTGTGATGTCATTTCCGTTTCTATTGATTATTTCTACATTCCAGCTACGCCATCATTATGTGGGAGGTGCTGTCCCGGCAGATTCCATTTGAAGGTAACGTGTTTCACCGGCACGATTCTGCAGGTGTTGGTCAGTCATCAGATTAAACATCGTGTGTGTGTGTGTGTGTGTGTGTGTGTGTGTGTGTGTGTGTGTGTGTGTGTGTGTGTGTGTGTGTGTGTGTGTGTGTGTGTGTGTCCAGAGGTGACCAACCCCATGCAGATCATGTTCAGCGTTCTGCGGGGGACGCGTCCCGACGTCGGCCCGGACAGCCTGCCGGCCGACATCCCCGGCCGTGACACCCTCGTCGGTCTGATGACCTCTGGCTGGACGGCCAATCCCGACGAGCGCCCGTCCTTCCTCAGTGAGTTCACGCCGGCGGATCCTCGCACGCCGCCGGACCGGTCCGACCGTACGCACGCACGCCAGCGCCGCGTTTGAGTCACGTCCCACCGGATTGCGTCACGAGGAAAACGTTTCCCTCAGGGCTGAATTAGAAGTCGGCTTCCAGTCAGATCATTTCCCTCGTCGTCACGTGAACGCCGGGCGTCGCCGTTTCTCTCAGCTCAGAAAAAATCAATGTCTGACTGTTAAAGAAGGAAAATGTGTTTTAACAAATTCAATTCAGAGCAACAGGAAGTCAGTCGAGTTCTGAAAAATCAAGTTCATGACTTTCAGATGATTTTCAGACGAGTTATGATGCGTTTACTGCCCCCCACAGAGTGTCTGATCGAGCTGGAGCCCATGGTGAGGAAGTACAACGAAATCGACTTCCTGGAAGCCCTGTTGGAGATCAAGAGGTCAAAGGTCAGGAGCGCCAGGCCACTTTTTTTTTTTTAATAAAGTTATTTGAGGAAGAAATTCACATTATTAGAAAGACGTGAGAAATTGAAAGATTCAGGAGGCTGTTTGTCGTCGGTACACACACACACACACACACACACACACACACACACACACACACGCACACACACACATACACACACACACACACACACACACGTCGTCTGAATTCTTGGTGTGACCCTCCAGACGGCGTAATTAAAGGAAAACACTGTAACGTGGAGATATACAAGTTTCCTGTGTTACATAGTGAATGGATGAGAGGTCAATCAATCAATCCATCAATCAATCAATCAACTTTTATTTGTGCTTAATCACAACAGACTTTTATAAGGTACTTTTACTGAAAAAATGCAGAAAAAAATTTCTGCATTGTTTCCCCTCAGCAGATCCTTCCTCTTCTTGGTGTGTGTGTGTGTGTGTGTGTGTGTGTGTGTGTGTGTGTGTGTGTGTGTGTGTGTGTGTGTGTGTGTGTATGTATGTTGAATCTCCTGGTCAATCTTTAACTCTGGTCAGAACCGTTTGAGTCGTTTCTTCCTCTTTTACTCGTTGTTTGTAGCGTTCTCCTCTCCACGCTGTCAGTGAACTCAGCGTTTCTGCTGCGGTTTAACCTTTAACCTCCGACTCATTTCCCTTTTCGTCCCTCTTCCTCTCCAGCTGACGGGGGGGTTGAGCTGCTGCGCCACCCGGTCGGCCTGCGACAGGAGGAACGAGGAGGGGTCTCTGAACGCGCTGAAGAGCCGACCCCACCCCTCCCTGGTGAGCAAACGGTCACGTTTTACCCCGGGGGGGGGGGGTGTCGGTGTTTGAGGCTCACACCTGTCTTTTGTCCTGCAGGGGAGCTCGGGTTCGGGTTCCTGCTCGTCCCAGGACACGGACATCTCTCTGCCGGGGGCTCTGACCAGCAGCAACTCCGCTCCCTCCAAAGGTAACTCCACAGGTGTTTCACGAGGCCACGCCCACTTTAACCCTTACAGCCCTGACCTATTTTGGCTGTTTTTTTGGTACTTTTGATATTTGTCTCTATACACCACATTAAAAATGATTTAACATACCCATGTTTGGTATGTTTATCTTCAGCACAACTTCAGCTATATGAAGAGATAGTTTTTATTTCCCTATAACTTACTATATTGACATATTGGGGCAAAATAATCACACACAGTCAAATTCAAAGACGGAAATTGCACATAAAAATCAACAAAAGCTCATCGAACTGATTGTGAACTCCAAAAAGGTTGCCATAGGCTTTTAACATAATTATATACAGTTTGTGTCACTTATTCCACTCTTCAAAGGAGTTTGTTGGGCCAAAATAGACACACAGTCAAATTTGAAAATGAAACAAATTGTATTTTATTGCACATAAAAACCAAGTAAAAAAATATTAATTAAATTTAAATTAAATTAAGTTAAATTAATTTTTTTAATATAAAATGTAAAAATTGTATTTTATTGCACGTAAAAAACAAAAATTATTTTAATTTAATTTTGAATTAAATTAAATAAAATGTATTTTTTTAAATAAAATTTTTTAAAAAATTAAATTCAAAAATGGAAAAATTGTATTTTATTGCACATAAAAGCCAAAAAAATGCTCATCAAATTGATTTTGAAGCCAAAAAAGTTTTCCATAGGCTTCTAACATAACTATATACAGTTTGTGTCACTTGTGCCACTCTTCAAAGGAGTTTTTCAAAATAAGACACAGTGACCTGATCACGGGGGGGTGGTCATACAGCTATAAGGGTTAACCCCTTTTCCTCTGCGCCCCAGACGAGCTCCCGCCGTCGTTCCTGGAGCCCCCGGAGTCCCTGAAGGACCATTGCGTCCTGAACGGCTACCAGCCGATGAACGACCTGAACGCCGTCAGGACGGCCCCCCCCCGCCGGCGACTACGAGACGCGGCTGGACAACCTGACGCTCAAGCCTCAGCCCCAGCTACCAGGTACCGGCGTCATGCGCCGCATAGCGTCCGCGGGGTTTCCCTCACACTCACACCTTCTTCTCTCCGGCGACAGATCCGTCCCCTTCGTGGCACGCCCCCCCCACTAAGGGGCCGGTCTCGGAGTGGATCGCCACGCGTCGCGAGGAGATCGTGGCGCAGATGACAGAGGCGTGCCTGAACCAGAGCCTGGACGCGCTGCTGGCGCGCTCCATGCTGATGCGTGAGGACTACGAGCTGGTGGTGCACCAGCCCACCCGCACCGCCAAGGTGCGCCAGCTGCTGGACAACTGCCACCGCCACAACGAGGACTTCTGCCGCGTGGTGGTGCGCAAGCTGCACGACAACAAGCAGATGGGCCTGCAGCCGTACCCCCCCGACATCGGCTCGCCTACCGCCGCCGTCGCCCTCCCCAGCGCGCCGCCGCTGTTATCCACGTCCTGCAACATCACCAGGAACATTTAGGGACGGCAGCATCCAGATCACGCTACCCGGCGACTCCACACTACACGCTGTCGTGACTCACGGACGTGACTCGAGTGAGTCTTCACTGAGGAGGAGGAGTCACGGCGACGAGCGACGCTTTTGGACGTGGAGGAAATCCACTCGCCAGGAGGTTTTATTCTGTCCAATCAGGATGGAGATGTTTTTGACTGAATCAGTGACTGTGTGTGTGTGTGTGTGTGTGTGAGTATGTTTGTGTGTGTGTGTGCGTGTGTCATGAATGACTAGAGGTCAGATGATGCACCCACACCCAGACCAGGTTTACCTTTCTGGTAATAATGCTCTAGATTAGCATTTAGCAGCTGAGAGAAGCAACAAAGAGCGTCTTTGTGCTGAAACACACACCCGGTGTGTGTGTGTGTGTGTGTGTTTTTCATGTGGACACACCTTCAGATTTGTTATTAATCAGGTGTCAGTTTCCTTTGTTAACGATTCAGATTCAGTTTGATCCGATAAGACTCCGTCTGTGTGTTTCTGCAGGAGTGACATCATCGCCGTGTAAAAACAAACTCCGTTCAGTTGGACTCCAGTGTTTTTTCTGCTGCCGCTGAGCTTCCTGGTCTTCTGCTGATGTGTTCTTTTGTTTGCACACAGATAAGACATGTGGAAATCCCCCTTCATTCTTTCATTTGTGCAGCATTTTTTATTCTTTGTAGCAAAAAGAAGTCAAGAAATGTCTGTTTTCAGGACGATTCTTCATTATTCTAGTGGATAATAAGTTTTCTGGAGCCCGAAGATCAATTTTCTGCCACGAGAGGCTGAGAAAAGCGATAATTACTCACATTTAGGGGCAGTTTTTAAACCTGATTAATGATCAGGGGTTGCTTGTTAATTTCCAGTCGATTGATTAATGGATCAATGGAGTGTGTTTGTGTGCGTCTGCTATGGAAAGCCTCGCCGTCTTTATCGCTGCCTCCCCTTCTGACTGCATTAGAAATGCAGCTGCAGCATTTACGGCCTGCACAGCCTATAATTTCACTATAATATCCAGATACGCCGTCAGCCAGTTTATTATGTCATAAAATAAATTAGGTACGTAATTTACAGATCAATAAAAGAACTACAGATGCAGTCATTTAAACCATAACGGGCTCATCAGAAGGGGTTCTGCCTTGTTTTTGACATTTGTGCCTCATTCATTTATTTCCCTTTTTTTTTACTCAGATGCTAAAATATTTAATATCTTTATTTGTGATCTGATAAGGTCGTGTTTTCATGATGTTAGGGTTTAATATTTAATATCGTGCAAAACACAGGCCGAGTTGAGTCTGAGGGGTTTTTTTATGTGTCGTTTCATTAAAGTGGGTTCTGTTTGACTTCCTGTCTTTGCTCTTTTTGAAGGACTCATTGAATTAGCTCAGTTAGCTCTGATGTTTAACGTCTGTTTCAGTAACAAGGTGAACCCCAGGGGTTCCAACAGTAGTTCTTTGAATTTGATGATTTCTACTGAAGTTGAACAGACCCCCGAAGAAAAATAAAAAGAGGTGGGAGACCAATCCAGGTCCTGAATCCGATGATGGTTGGAACATAATGCAGGACTTCACGGAAACAATCCCAACAACACTAAAGGTTTGATTGATGAGGGACTCGTGGAAAAGCCCAAGAGAAAGTCAGATTTCCAGTGAAAACATGGGGAACACGAGCTGCACACGGGATGTGTTGTTGAGTGGAGTGTCCCAGTGGAGCGAAACATGAGTGGAACAACAGATGGAGTTTTGGACGGTCCAGCAGAAGGCTTCTGAGAGGTGAAGTCAATGAACTGAAATCAGTTACATAACGGATACTGTGTGGTTGATCAACAGGGTTCATTAAAAACAATCCAACCTGCAGGATACCAGGATGAGAGATCAGGGGCCCCGGGTTTCCTCTAAAATATCAAAATGAGGAAAACTGATGACAAAACAGCTAAAAGACAAGAAAAAGAAAGACCATACAAAAGCAAGGCAGTCAGAGACCGCAACATCCCGTGACATAATCACATTTTTGGGCCTCTGGCTTCCTGAAAAAATTGCTTTTTGTTTTGTGATTATATCTCATCAGGTTTCCGAGATGTGTACCTAAAAAGGTATAAAAATGAAAATGTGACCTAGTTTTTCAAGGTCAAGGTTGTGATCTAGTTTTCATCCCCTTGCCTTCCTGAATATAACACCGTTTGTTTCGTCTTTCTATCTTATCTGGTTCCTGAGATATGTGCAAAACATTGTACAAAAGTTGAAATTTGACCTTGACCTAGTTTTCTCAAGGTCAAGGTCATCGTCTCATTTTCATCCCCTTTGCTGCCCGAGTAATGTGGTTTTAGTTTCATCTTTCTATCTGCAACGGTTATGAAGATATTTGGTGGACTAACGGTCGAACGAACACACAAACACTGACAATTACAACACATCACCGCTTCGCGGGATGTAAAAACCAAACCAGGGACACAAAAAGTTAGAAATTTAACTAAAAAAGATGCTAAAAGACATGAAAAGATGCCACATTTAGAAAACAACAACATGAAAACAACAAAACGTTCAACAAGATGAAGAAAAACCACCAAGATATCTTGAAGGACGCCATCTGAAGGACTGATGGAGGAGCAGCTGATTGGCCAATCACAGTGACTCCATTCTGTCATAGTTGTTGATGTGTCCATTGGTTGGAGGGGGTCTGCTTTGCTCTGAAAATAGCCCCAGTGCCCGGCGCTGGAAAAACACTGCCTGAGTGTGTGTGTGTGTGTGTGTGTGTGTGTCCAGGGGAGTTGCGACATCAACTGACCCGTTTCTGAGGGGGTCCGTCGATGTCCAGACGAACAAAGTCAGTAAACTAAACCAGTCCGTTTGATTGGATCTCTGTTCTACCAGCACCAACTTATGGGGGACCTGAGGCAAAAGATGGGGGTTGTGTCACAGACCATCTGCCCCAGCTCCCGGGTTCCATCTGAGGACGACCTAAAAGCCCCAAACGGGAGTAAAGAAGACAAAATGCAGATGAAGAGAGAAATCTCCCTGACCAACGGGATCTGCCTGATCGTGGGCAACATGATCGGCTCGGGTATCTTCGTGTCACCCAAGGGTGTTCTGATGCACAGTGGCTCCTACGGGCTGTCCCTGCTGATCTGGGCCATAGGGGGTATCTTTTCAGTGGTGGGGGCTTTGTGCTACGTGGAGCTGGGCACCACCATCACCAAGTCTGGGGCCAGCTACGCCTACATCCTGGAGTCGTTTGGAGGCTTCCTGGCGTTCATCCGCCTGTGGACGTCCATCCTGATGATCGAGCCGGCCAGCCAGGCCATCATCTCCCTGACCTTCGCCAACTACCTGGTGCAGGCGTTCTACCCCACCTGCCAGGCACCGTACGATTCCGTCCGGCTCATCGCTGCAGCCTGCCTCTGTAAGGAACACTCTGTCTGCTACTGAATGCTTGAGATCAGGATCACTTAACAGGAAATAGACTTTGTGAAGCTAAAAGTCTGAGCAATAGCAAGGGAAACAGACTGTGAGTGTGAGGAATGGCTTCGTCTTCAGTCTAGCGGTGTAAAAATAGCGCTCCTGTTTTCACCCTGGCTTTGTGCTGGATAGTTAGAAGCTGGCAGAAGTTCTATTTAGGTTACAAAGCTGCAGTGCCATGAGTATTTCTATTTCTGTGGCATTAAAACAAATGTGGGTCAAACGTCATGGGTATATGAAGCCGAGAGTTTGTTGTTTTCTTTGTCTGCTTTGCAAATGCCATCAAAAATGATGGTGTAGGCTGTTTATGAAGTGACTTATCATTCTAAGCTGTTTAAATCGATCCACTGGACTGTAAGACAGTTTCTTGAAGATGTTTCAGCTCTCATCCAAGAGGCTTCTTCAGTTCAAGTGGTTCAGTTCTTGTTCCACAAGAGACTTCTTCAGATGTTGTTTCAGTTGAACTGAAGAAGCCTCTAGTTCCACTACAACTGAAGAAGCCACTAGTTCCACTACAACTGAAGAAGCCTCTAGTTCCACTAGAACTGAAGGAGCCTCTTGGATGAAAGGTGAAACATCTTCAAGAAACTGTCTTAAAGTCCAGTGGATTGATTGAAACAGCTTTGGAGAACCATGACCTGGATAACTGAAAACCTACAAAGACAAGTGACATGTCATTCCTGCAGAGGATGCTTCACTCACCCTATCCTCATCCTGGTTCAGGTACCCTCATCTTCATCAACTGTGCCTACGTGAAGTGGGGGACGTTCATTCAGGACATTTTCACTTTTGCCAAAATCATGGCGCTTTGCTTCATCATCGTCGTGGGAATCGTGAAGATATTCTCAGGTGAGATTACAGATGAGTATGTGTATGAACACATCGATGCTGAAGCACCTCTTCAGACTTTGGTCTTTCTGTCCACAGGAGAAACGAATGGGTTCGAGGCCCCGTTTGAGGGCTCCTCCACAGATCCCGGAGCCATCTCCTTGGCCCTCTACTCAGCTCTGTTCTCCTACTCCGGCTGGGATACGCTGAACTTCGTCACCGAGGAGATTCAGAATCCAGATAGGTAATCAGATGCTAACAGATGCAAACCCCATGATGATGATCACATGACCCTCAGCTTCCTGTCAGTTATTTGATCCCATGTTTGCAATGTTTTGCGTCAGTCTTGCTGGAATCGATCTAATTCAGAACTTAAAAACACTCATGTTAGCACCAAACAGTCAGCACTGAAAGGCTAATGGATGCCAAAACATAGGTAGGTAGTTGGGTAATTGGGTAGGTGGGTAGGTAGGTAGGTAGGTAGGGCAGCATTGACGGCTCTGAAGTCAAATGTTTGTCGTGTTGTCGTAGAAACTTGCCCCTGGCCATTGCCATCTCCATGCCCATTGTGACCATCATCTACCTGCTGACCAACGTGGCCTACTACCTGGTCCTAGACATGCCGTCTCTGCTGGCCAGCGATGCCGTTGCCGTGGTAATGTAACCCCGCTCTGCTCAGACATTTCACGCTCTGGTTTAAGACACTGGAAGCTTTGCTGACTGCCATCGGAATGCTTCGCCTAGAACCTTGGACTTTCTGACTTCGTCTGTCTGACTCTGCAGACATTCGGGAACATGGTCCTGGGTCCGTTCAAGTGGATCATCCCGATTTCCGTGGCCATGTCCTGCTACGGAGGACTCAACGCTTCCATCATCTCTGCCTCACGGTAAAAAGGAAACGCCCAACGGACGTCCAAGTGGCATCGGAACGTTTTGCTAAAGACTTCCTGTTTTGTGCAGGTTGTTCTTCGTGGGGGCCAGAGAGGGCCACCTCCCCAACAGTCTGAGTCTGATCCACCTGGAGCGCTACACCCCCATACCGGCACTGATTTTCAATGCAAGGACCCTTCATTTACCGTGTGCTTCCACCCGGCGTCCGACATACACGCTAATCGTGTTGAGGAACACGTGACTGACCGAGTGATTTGTTTTGCTGCAGGGCCTGATGGGATTGATCTACCTGTGCGTGGAGGACGTCTTCCAGCTCATCAACTATTTCAGCTTCAGTAATTGGCTGTTCGTGGGCCTGTCGGTGGCGGGACTCATCTACCTGCGAATCACTGAGCCGGACCGGCCCCGCCCTGTCAAGGTGAAGATTTCTGCCTCCAGGATTCCAACAATGCAAAGAAGGAGGGAGAAATACCCATGGCTCCACCTCTTTAGTCAAATGTGGAGGCGGTTCCTAGCTTAGCCCCGCCCTCCCACCATGTTTTCCTGACAGGAACTGCATGACACCGGTTTCACGCGTGTTCTTTTCTCTCCGTAGCTGAACTTGTTCTTCGCCTACTTCTACTGCCTGTGCAGCCTGTTCCTGGTGGTCGTCCCTCTTTACGGAGACACCATCAACTCCCTGATCGGACTGGGCCTGGCGCTGTCCGGGGCGCCGGTCTATTACATGGCCGTTTATCTGCCCGAGGAGAAGAGGCCGAAAATCATCCGCAGGTTCAACGGTGAGGTTTTAGGCTGAAAGTGGCTTTAAATGGTTTTAAATGGTGTAAACTTTTAATGGTTTTTATAGCTCTTAATGGTCTTGCGCCTAATTATTGATCTGATTTTCTTATAACATGTACGCCCTCCAGATCTCTCAGGACTTCAGGGACTTCCGTTTTAATTACTCCAAAGGCTTTAACCAAAACCTACGGCGAGGCCTCTTTTTACCATTATGGCCCAAAACAGAGAATGTGGACATTTTTAAAAGCAAACACAAGACCCACGTTTTTAACTTGGCATTTAACAAAAAATGTATTTATTTAATTAATTATTTTTTAAAAAATTATTTTTATTATAACTCTTAACCTTTTAGTCTGGCACTTAATTGAATCTTATTTATTTTATTAATTACAGATTTATTTATTTAACCTTTTTAGACTATTTTTTCAATTGAATTTTATTTATTTTATTATTTTTTAACTTTTTAATCTGGTCTCTAACCTTATTTTATTTTATTACTTTTATTTACTGAATTTTAATCTACACATTCATCTTTTATCTCCATATCAATTAACTTCTCCCTGGTGTTTTTAAATTTCTGTGTATGTGTGTGTGTGTGTATGTGTGTGTGTGTGTGTGTGTGTGTATGTGTGTGTGTGTGTGCGTGCGTGTGTGTGTGCGTGTTGGAGAAGAGGGGGGGTATTTCTTGTGTAAATCGTTTTTTGTATTGTTTTTATGTAAAGCACTTTGGGTTACTCACTTTACATGAAAAGCACTTTATAAATAAAGTTTGATTGATTGATGATGTCATACTCTGACGTCATCCTGTTTTGTGGACCTCCAGGCTGGGCCACCAGACTGATCCAGGTTCTGTTCTGCTGCTGCTTGACCGACTGGGACGGTGAGGCCGGAGCTAAACGCCAGTGAGCTGCAGACGGGCGAGGAACCGGGTCAGGTTAAAAAAAGGCCCCGCGTATCGGATGACCTCTGAGGCAACGGGACCCCGGGCGCCGCTGCCTCGACTAGAAACCCTTTCCTTTTTTTCTGCTGACATCAGGGAACCGACGAGGACTGTAGGTGTGTGAGATGACCTTTGATTACCTTTGATGATGATGATGATGGTGATGATGATGATGATGATGATGGTGATGATGATGATGATGATGATGATGATGGTGATGATGATGATGATGATGATGATGATGATGATGATGGTGATGATGATGATGGTGATGATGGTGATGATGATGATGATGATGATGATGATGATGATGATGATGATGATGATGATGATGATGATGATGATGATGATGATGATGGTGATGATGATGATGGTGATGATGATGATGATGATGATGATGATGATGATGATGATGATGATGATGATGATGGTGATGATGATGAGCTGTGATTCTGAGGAACACCAGCGCCTCTCTGGTTTGTGTTGCACTGATCTCAGATCTGCTGTGACGTCATCTTTCCAGTATTTTTCTCGTTTTCTGGAAGAGATCACGTGCTCTGACGCGCGACACATGCGCTTTTTCCAAGAAGGAGGACGTTTTTATTTTCACTTTGTTCCACTGTGTTATGTTTCATTCGGATGTCCCTGTTTTGTGTGTGTGTGTGTGTGTGTGTGTGTGTGTGTGTGTGTGTGTGTGTGCGCGTGTGCGTGTGCGTGTGTTTGTGTGTTAGGTTTTCTTAAATTAAAATCTATAAATGACGGTGGATGGTGCTGTTTACTATTTGCTATTAGTTTTAATTTTGATGAGTTTGAACGTTATAACTCTTAATATTTGAATATTTTAACTCTTAATGTGAAGCTGTCGATCAAACCAGGAGACATTTTCGCGATTATTGGTTCTCTCGTGTCGCGTAAATTTTGCGCCAGCTTCGGTTTTCACGGTGATGTTCACGCCACGTCCTGATGGAGCGTCTGCATTCTGAGGCTTGACCAGCAGAGGGCGCTGTTTCCCCACCAGCTACTGACGGGACTCCTCCGGCTCTGAAGGCGTCACATTGATTCGCGTCTGCGCGTCATCACGATGCGTGACGTCATTGTACATTTTGTGGCTCCTGTTGACTGTTTTTTTTCTGTCTTTGACGTCATATTCAGTGTAAAAGTCTGTCAATCATACGTCACTTGGTTCTCAGGGAGGTTTGTGGTGCGTTCAGTTTTCATGTAAAACAAAGAACTGTTCAATAGTATTTGAATAAACCATAAACTGCACCTTTAGCAGGTTTCTCAACAGTTTAATTGTGTTTTAAATCACCTGATGATGCTAATAACAGAAAAAAGAATCGTTTCCTTTCAGGATAAAGAGCAGTTTGCGGTGTCGAACCCGGGACAGATCCACTTGTTGCTGAATTGTTTGTATCCCTCAGCGTGGATCAGGTCGCTCCCTGCGTGGACAGATAAAAACATGATGATCACGTGATCAGGGCTCATCAGAACTTCACACGGGTTCTGGTCTTTCATTTACCGTTCATCAGGTTCTGGAGGCTGCAGAAGTTGCTGTTATCAGCTGGATCGTTGGAGGCCTCAGAGGCGGCTTCTCCCTGTGGATCAGGAACATCCAAAGACTGAGACAAACTGTGTGTTCAGAAATATGAATATAAAATATAATTTAAATGTGGATATAACTGGTTAACCTGTAAATGCTGAAGTTCCCTCTTTATGATCGTTTGAGAAAAAAAACAAAAACATTTGTCTTTCTCATAGATAGAAAGACACTGCATGTTTGCTTGTTTTAATATATCACAAGTATATAAATTTAATTTAATTTAATTTAATTTAATTTAGTTTTATTTTATTTTATTTAGTTTAATTTAATTACATTTTCAGATAACTTTAAAATTAAGTTGAAAAGAAAAGAAAAAGAAAACTAATACAATTTGATTACTATTTTATAAATACATATACTGTACATTTTTTTTAAAAAATAAATATTTTTTTGGTGGGGGGGGTAAAACGGACAATCCATCTGTACTTACGGTCACTTTACAGACAGTGGACTGTTCCAGAAGGAAGTCAAGCTCATTCAGTTTTTTGGTCGTTGGGTCCGTGTGTGTGGCTTTGATCTGGTACTGACCTGCAGACACGAGCTGCAGCACATGGAAAAACTCAGTCTAACTCAATCAGACTCAGGTAAACTCAGTCTAACTCAATCAGACTCAGGTAAACTCAGTCAGACTCAATCAGACTCAGGTAAACTCAGTCTAACTCAATCAGACTCAGGTAAACTCAGTCAGACTCAATCAGACTCAGGCAAACTCAGTCTAACTCAATCAGACTCAGGCAAACTCAGTCTAACTCAGTCAGACTCAGGTAAACTCAGTCTAACTCAATCACATTCAGTTAAACTCAGTCTAACTCAATCAGACTCAGGTAAACTCAGTCTAACTCAATCAGACTCAGGAAAACTCAGTCTAACTCAATCAGACTCAGGTAAACTCAGTCTAACTCAATCACATTCAGTTAAACTCAGTCTAACTCAATCAGACTCAGGCAAACTCAGTCTAACTCAATCAGACTCAGGCAAACTCAGTCTAACTCAATCAGACTCAGGTAAACTCAGTCTAACTCAATCAGACTCAGGTAAACTCAGTCAGACTCAATCAGACTCAGGCAAACTCAGTCTAACTCAATCAGACTCAGGTAAACTCAGTCAGACTCAATCAGACTCAGGTAAACTCAGTCTAACTCAATCAGACTCAGGTAAACTCAGTCTAGCTCAATCAGACTCAGGTAAACTCAGTCTAACTCAATCAGACTCAGGTAAACTCAGTCTAACTCAGTCAGACTCAGGTAAACTCAGTCTAACTCAATCACATTCAGTTAAACTCAGTCTAACTCAATCAGACTCAGGTAAACTCAGTCTAACTCAATCAGACTCAGGCAAACTCAGTCTACCTCAATCAGACTCAGGTAAACTCAGTCTAACTCAATCAGACTCAGGTAAACTCAGTCATACTCAATCAGACTCAGGCAAACTCAGTCTAACTCAATCAGACTCAGGTAAACTCAGTCAGACTCAGTCAGACTCAGGTAAACTCAGTCTAACTCAATCAGACTCAGGTAAACTCAGTCTAACTCAATCAGACTCAGGTAAACTCAGTCAGACTCAATCAGACTCAGGTAAACTCAGTCTAACTCAATCAGACTCAATTCAACTCAAATTCTAAAACACGTGGGTTGACCTCTGACCTCGTAGGAGCACCTCTCTCCTGCGTACTGACAGCTCTGCCCGATCTGCCAGGTCTTGATCTGATTCACCAGCTTCACAGAAACATCTTGACACAAGATGCCGAATAACCTGCCGAGCGAAGAGCAGATGAGACGTTCATCCGTCTGCAGGCGGGACTAACACGAATCTTGTGAGTCCAGTAACCCCACCCCCCCGTGAAGAATCCTGCTGCACAGACCCTCGGACTCCACTAATGCAGCATGCATTGGGTTTTTTTCCACTGGATTGCATTCATCAGACATTCTCTACACCATGCTGCTCCCACGATGCAACATCTGCTATGCAAATATTTAAAATAAAGCGTTTATAAATGGAGAAAATTCACTTAAAGGTCTCCTAACAGTACCTGCAGTGCAGTCACATAAAATAATGTACAGTTCATTCACTGAGCTCCACTCAAAAATATAAAATAAAATCCCCGTTACCATTTGACTTTGCACTGGGACGTCCCGCCGGTCTCCATGGTGGTGGAGGAGGTGGGGGTGATGGAGGTGATGGAGGCCATCAGCAGCACAGCTGAAGATGCTAGCAGGAGTCTCAGGTCCATGCTGAAGGCAGGAAGATCTTGGGATGTGTGATCCCGTCTGAGACGTCCTCTACCACCAGGGCAAGAAAGAGCAGTGCATCATGGGTAATGTGGAACAATCGTGTTAGCTGTGGATGAAGCTGGTGATAGAGTAACACAGGGAGGTTGTTCTTGCACCCAGAGCCAGACGAATGTATTTGTTTTGGCCTTTATTTTAATATATAATGGAGTTATTTTAAAGCATAAAGTATGTTTTCAGGCTGGTTTATTTTTTCCTGTAGTCACACACTTGGACACACTCCCACACACACACACACACACGCGCACACACTTTTTATCATGTTGCGTAATGGAGAATTTGTACAGGTGGTGTATTTTGTGTTATTTAGATTTATAAGTTGGGGGAATTACCTTTGTGTATTTAAAGGACTACTGTAGCTTGTTTTGATCTTCGATAGGCCAATTTATACATAATGCTCACTCTTATTGTGTTGATAACGTTTCCCTATCATTACATCCCTTGCAATAGAGTTTAAGCTATAGTATATTGAAGTGGTTTATTGGAGTTTTCTGTCTGTGTGTGTGGGGAGATAATTAGAGCACCTGTGGGGAAACTATAAGTAGGAAGGTATGGCTCAGGTGTGAAAGACCTCACCAGAGGAACACACACTGGAGCACAAGGATGGGACTATGCTGTCAATGACAGATCCAGGGGCAAAAACGCGCAGATCGGAGTGGGCGATTCGGCTGACCAGTCTACTCATGGAAAGGCCAGAGAAGCTGAAGTGGCCGTGGACATCGCCTCAGTTCAACATTACGACCAGGTAAAACAATAAGCTGTTATTCATGTGGGAAGTCAGGTCATAAAGCAGCTCACTGCATGTTACGTAAAAGTAAAGCTAATTTTTGCAGCATACCTTTAGCCCCCTTACCTGGTCAAAGAGGTGAAGGGGGTGAAGGGTAAAACATGTAGGCTTTGATTGATACTGGCAGGACACAAACACTGATTAAAGGGGGGGGGGTCGTTGGTATGCATGAGTGACGTTCAGTTGTGCAAATTGAGTGTGTGCATGGGGATGTGAGACCATATTCAACAACGGAAATTAAGTTGACAGTGCAGGGTGAGAAGTTCAGGCTTCAGGATGGCGTGGTTGGGGGGTCTTCCATATGATGTTGTGCTGGGAACTGATATTCCCCTGGTGGCAGAGCTATTGAGGTAGTGTCTGGTAGTGACACACAGCCAAGCCAAGGGTTTGGTGCAGACTAGTACTGACCAATGGTTGCAGGAGCTGCCTTATTGGGATGTCTGCATTGAAGGAGAGGATTTCCCCAGCAGAGGGCGCAAGTCAAAGCGTCAGCGCAGGGAGGCTAAGCAGATGGGGACGCAAGGAGGTTGGAAACACTACTGCCATCTGAGCAGTCTCTAGGAAAGGATTTTGTGCAGCTTCAAAGGGAGGATTGCAGCTTGGTAGGACTGTTTGACGGAGCTGAGAAGGGTTTGGAAGCAGGGACGAAGGAGTTCGTAGTGATAGATCAGCGACTGTATAAAATAGGAGAAGAAGGAAAGCAACTGGTGGTTCCCAAACAGTTTAGATCAAAAGTGATGGAGCTGGGCCACAGTATTCCCTTGGCGGGGCATTTTGGACGAGAAAAGACCTTAGCATGCATTCAGCAAAGGTTTTTCTGACCAGGCATTACCTGTACACAGGAGGTTGCAGAGTTTTGTAGCTCCTGTCCAGAGTGCCAGGTCACTGCTGGCATCGGAGCACCTTTATGTCCACTTCCACTAATAGATGAGTCATTTTCCCAGATTGCTATGGATATAGTTGGCCCGTTGCTACCTAGCGGTTCAGGAAACCGGTTTGTCTTGGTCATTTGTAGCTGTGCAACTCACTACCCTGAGGGATTTTCCCTTCGATCAATAAAAGCCAAACAGGTAGCTAAAGCGCTAGGACAGCTCATTACACCAGTAGGCATTCCTAGGGAGATAATCACTGACCAGGGATCAAATTTCATTTCCACATTGTTAAAGCACACTTACAAGTTTTTGGGCATTAAGACAATACGCAGTACTCCATATCATCCTCAAACAGACGGGTTAGTGGAGATGTTTCAACCAGACCCTCAAGCGAATGCTTGGAAGATTCATTAATGAAACTGGAAAGGACTGGGATGCCTGGCTTCCATACCCCCTGTTTGTATACAGAGAAGTGCCACAAGCTTCTACTGGGTTTTCCCCATTTGAACTGTTATATGGCAAAGTGGTCGGAGGGCCCCTGGATGTACTGAAAGAGACGTGAAAGAGACGCTGTTTGGTACCTTAAGAGAAGTAGATGCCATGCTGCGGTTGGGGGTGATAGTGCCCTCAGAGAGTGTTTGGTGCAGTCCTATGGTGCTCGTACCAAAGAAATGTGAACTGTTTGACTGTTACCCCCTCCCTCTCATTGATGACCTCTTGGACCGGCTAGGTCCTGCCAGATTCTTGTCTACTTTGGACCTTAGCAAAGGTTATTGGCATTACCGCTATCCAATGAAGTAAGATCACTCACTGCCTTTAAGACACCCTTTGGGTTCTTTGAATTTAAGACAATGCCATTTGGCCTTCAGGGAGCGCCAGCAACATTCCAGTGTATGATGGACAAGGTGTTGCGAGGCTGTGAGGAGTTTGCAGCAGAATGCCTGGATGACGTAGTTGTTTAGTCGTTGATGGAAGCAGCACCTGCATCACCTCGACACTGTCCTGGAGCGAATTCAGCAAGCTGGGCTACCAGTTCATGGTTCTAAGTGTGCCATTGCACGAAAGGAGGTCCAGTATCTGGTCTACAGCATTGGTCCTGATGGTGGAAAGGTGGCAGCAGTTCAGAACCGTCCAGTCCCTCAAACACCGAAGGCATTGACATCCTTTCCTTTTCCTCATTGGCTGGTACCGTCTGTTTGTGCCAGATTTTGCAGACATTACCTATCCATTGACTGAACGACCAAAACAAAAGACAAAAAACCCTTCCGGTAGAGCAAGGAGTCCACTGACAACTTGCAAATCAATTACCAGAGTTTGAAATCAATATTGGCGTATCGACTGAAGTGATGCGCATGTCTGTCCAGCAGGGGGCAGCAGAG